>JAJEKB010000720.1:0-47105 GCA_022393335.1 Macrotrachela quadricornifera | reverse complement strand
ATATTTATTTTTCTTGTCTTTTCTCGTAATCAATACACACACACACACAGATACACAAAGAAAAAAAACGGAACAAGATTAAATGAAAAAAAGAGAAAAAAAAAGATTATTTTCTATACATCTGATAATTTTATTTAATGTTAATCTTCATCAACATCTTCTTCATCATCACCAGTACAATAATTTCTTTTCATTTGAATACCACCAGTTGTACTTGTACTACTTACATGAACATTTCTCATATGTTTTTTTAAATCAAAATTTCGACAAAAACCTTTTGAACATATCATACATGAATATGGTTTAGTTTCTGAATGTGTATACATATGAAATTTTAAATTATATATTTGATGAAATGCCTAAATTTAAAAAAAAAATAAATTTATAATGAAAACAAAAATTTCTTTACTTTTGAACATATTGAACATTGATACTGTTTTATAGTTGAATGAGTTAATTTATGATTTTTCCAATTACCTTTCTGATGAAATCCTTTACCACAAAATTCACAAATCTATAAATATAAATTTATTTTGTTGAATCTATAAAATAAATCTTAATATATTACCCATGGTTTAAAATTTTGATGAATACGCATATGTGTATTTAATGTTGATGAACGATTAAATGCTTTACCACAAATACGGCAAGCATGTGGTTTTTCAGATGTATGAATTATTTTATGACGACAAAGTGTTGATGCTTGTCGAAAACCTTTTCCACATACCTAAAAATAATATTTTATTAAATTTTTTTTTTAAATATATTGTTTGATTTTTAACCTTGCAAATAAATGGACGAATCCCTGTATGTACTGGCATATGTCGAACTAAATTATATTGAGCTGTAAATACCTAAAAAGAATAAAGATTTTTAATTAGAATAAAAAGAAAAAGAAATATTTTCAATTTTACTTTGCCACATTGTGTACATGGATAATTTTTAAGTTTATCATTCTCTTCACTGTTCGATGTTGTATTATTTTTATCACCAGTACTAGTTGAACATTCACCTTCTTCTATTTCATCATCATCATCATCTTCTTCTTCATCGTCATCTTCTTCATCATCATCGTCATCATCATCAAGTTCAGTATGACGACGTATTGATGATGATGATGCATCCATAAAAATATCTTCATCGGAAACATCATCATTTTCTGTTGTTGAACTTGCTGTTGTTGTTATGGATGGTGATATTTGTGTTCGTTGAATATGTTCCCATACTTGATTCATTTTACTTAGAAATATTAATGAAGAATTAAATGGAATATTTCCATTAGAATTTTTATTCATTGATTTAGATAAAAATGACCAACATGGATGAAGAATTTTTGGTTTTACTAATGGAATTGGACGAGGAAGTAATGATGATGATGATGATGATTCCGATTCAGATTTAATAATCATACGTTTTACGGAATGATTTGTTGTTGAATTTGATATTCCATTTTCTTTTTTTTCGCATGATGATGGTATTGGATCAATTAAATTTCGAATAGAAAATTTTAATTCATTATTCTTTGATTTTGACATCATCATATCTGGAAATAACAAAAAAAAGTTCTTATGATATGGATATATTAGATAAGCTGTCGCGCTTTCTCAGAGTAGCTCTTGACAAAATAAGTCTCGGTGTCAGTTGGACAAGTAGAACATCTCTTTTACGATTGACCTAATCATAATTTCCAATTACCTGTATGATGAACTTATCTTTATTTAACTTGCTGATGCCCGAATGTAATATGGGATATACTTGTAATAAGAAAAAGAAGAACCACCTGCAGACTATCGTGTCAACCAAAGGAACACGAGCGAGAAAAAAAAAGAAAGGAGCAACAGCGGGGTTAAGTAAAAAATGACGATGAAAAAAGAAAAAAAAAAAAAGAGGCAAAAGTAGTAACGCACAACGATGAATGGTCTCTTGGCTGGTTCGAATGAATAATGCACAAATCGCATGCGCGTACTTCCATTTGTGTCTTTTTTTTTAGTAGTTAGAGAGAAAAAGAGAAAAAGAAAAAACAGAGAATGTCTCTACTGATTTTTCATTGGTCGTATAATATATGACTGATTGGTGAATTTTTTTTTCTTAATCATCTTTTACTTATTCATTCGAAATGATTTCTTTTCTTATCCAATTGCAAAAAACAGATGTAAAGTTTGCATGATTTGAGCAATTCATTCATCCGAAAAAAAAAAGAATGAAACGTATAACATGTTCTCTTTTCGTATATGATGCAAGCTTGAGAGTATTGTCATATTCATTCGTCCCTCCTTCATGCGCACTTGAACACTAATCACCCAATACGACAGTTACTTGCAACAGTATGCACAACAACAACATATAGGTAGACACCCTGGTGTGTTTGAAATGAGACTAGAATGAATGAATGTATTTCTCTTTTTCTCTCTTACTAACGACTAGCATCCTAATCAAGATGAATATCATCACTATTTTTTTCCAATCAGGATTAACACACAATTGTTTTCAATAACAACTGGATCATCAATCTGATTATGATCGTTTCTCACACCTTTAACTAAATTAAATAGAAAAAATATTTTTTCTTTTTTGTTTCTAGAAAAAATATTTATAGAAATTTAACTTGTAAATTCCAATTAGCTCGTTTGATCTCAACGATAAGTGCATTGAAACATCTTGTTAATAGTCGACAACGGCTAATCAAATTTTGTTAGACAAAAAAAAAAATTATATAAAATGTGTCGCGCTATACAAATGCTTTTCTTCGTATAAAACAAAGAGAATAAAAAGAATGATCGTCATTTCTTTTTTTGTCTTTATATTCTCTCTGCGTGACCATATCAACACTCTGTTGTCGGCATTGAAATCAAACAATCTAAGGCAGCTGCAAAGCTTGTCGTGCGCGTGTGTCGATTTTATTTAAATTTTTGAATTTTATTTGTTTGAATTCAAATGTATAAAAAAAACTTATTTTTTTTTGTTTTTGACTTGTATTTCGTTCTATATGAATTTAATCAATGGTTCAATGAGTATATAATCGTTTAATATACCATGAACATGAGTACTAATTTACAGTACCTTGTTGAATATGTGATTTTTTGAATAGACAAAAAAAACTATAGAATGGATTATCAAGTGGATAGCATCATCATTGTAGAGTATATGAATTATGACATTTTTGATTGAATAAGAAACAAAGCGATGATTTATATTAAAATATCTGAATTATTGGAATAATTATTTATAGGAAAACAAGTGATAAAGATCTTAGATAAAAATATTGACACATTCGATTATGATGATCGTCATATGCGCTGACATATGTTAGACAAAATTAATTAAAAGAGAAAATGAAGTACAGATATTTAATAATTAAGAATATAATATTAACTGAGAAGATACAATGTCTTGAAACAAATTATTGTGTATACATATACTAGTGATTAATTTGTTCAGATATCTAAAATATTTATTATCTTGGTATTATTATATTTTGCAGCGATGTGATTTTTACTTGTGCTAGATTCTGTTTTTCCACGAATCAAAAGTTGTCAATGTATTTTTACTTCCAATCGTATATGAATATGATTCGAATGGTCCATTTCTGTATCATTCAATGATTTAGAAAATATTAATAGCTCATAGTAAAGAATTCCATTTTTCTGACATATGGTTAAACTAATATATAAGAGAATGGATTGAAACTTTCGACTACAATGTACAAAGTGGATAGTAAAAATATATCATGTAGATTCAATAGAGAAGCTTTTCAATGGTGTGATCTGATGAGAAAAATATTTTCCCCTCATAAGCTCATGAAAAAATATCACATCTAGTCGAGATACGGAACACGACGTTGTTTTTCATTTTTTTTTCTGTTCTCTTATTTTGTATAATAATGATCTCTTTCAGACAAAAATGTATCATTTGAAAGCTAAAAGACTTCTGTATTAAAATTACACAAAAAAAGAGCTAAGAATTGTTATACAGTGTTTACTCCAACTGACAGAAAACTCGAAGAAAGTTTTTCATGCATTTGACAACGTCATTTTTCCACTGGGGTTACTGGCCACCATTTCTTATACCATTTTATAGATAATATTGATTAGTATCGTCTCTATAGGGAATGAGTTTATTGACTGTCTCTATCGAATTGTATTTCATCAACTTCAATCTTAAATCGGTAGATTATCCTCTAATTACCATCGTAACTTCATGACCGACAATCTATTACAACTATGCCATTGGTTCTTATGAATACCGAGGTATATCGGCATAGAACGAACAAGTACAAGGCATAGGAAATGCTAATGACTACGAGCTAATAGACAAATTAATTGTCATATAAAAAGTTAATGAAAATCATTTCTCGATAACTAGATTATGAACTGGTATAATACAAAAACAAAGACTATTTAAAAAAATTCAGTGTTTGTACTGTACCGTTTTCTTTCAATGATTTAGGATACTTTCAATATTATTTTATCTTCAAGTATATAGCATTTAATTCCTTCTCCTGTATATAAAGATTCCTTACTTCATCTATTGATCGTCTAGTTGTCGGTAAAGATTTCGATTCCTTTTACTATTATATATGCATTTTTTAACACTAGAAGACTGTTTTTTTTATAGTATTAGCTTGTGTCGATGTATCCGTTGATTTTATGGTAAAAATTATTATATATTAATATTTTTATTGATATCATTGAATTGATGAAAAGCATGAAAAAAAATATTTATTTATTTATTCTCTTTTTTCGAGGTGCTGATTTAAAAAAGTCGTTCAAAACAAAAGATATACCAAATGAAATGATATTGAAATTAAAGAATTTTTTTACAGAAAAAGGTTTAATAATAGAAAGATTAATCTTTATGTTTATATATATAGATAGAGTATATCACTAATGACGAATAGAAAGAAATATTCTATTGCAAACATATGGATTTTGTTATAATTCTAATAATTTAACAGGCAAATGTAAGGATTAGAAACCATTAAGAACAGATTTCTTTTTCTTTCAAACATTTTTACCTCCATATGGTCTTAATTAATTTTACATTACTCAATAAATTATATTGATTAATCTATGTGAATTAAAATTATTGAACCTCAAAACAAATCATATATAGTGATGCTATCAACAGGGTGATCAAAGAAACTTATTTTCTATATTGAAGCTTTGAGTTCCCAATCTAATGAATCTATTTTCGTTAAACATCACTACAAATCACTCTAGCAAACTGAGTCTATGACGTTAAATGTTTTCATGAACTTTTCTATTGTCAAAATCTTTGTTGCATCATTCATTATATGGTATGAACTACTGATTTGTGATAAACTTGTTTTGATATATAAAATATATAAATGCTATTTGAGACGTAATCGGTACACTTCTCAATATTAAGAATACAGAACAACGCAATCGTTTGATTTGGAATGAAATTCAGTGAAAAGCATTAATTTTCCATCATTCTTTCCGAATTGCAGTATAACCTCTATATATGAGCAACTCCTTATATTAAGCACTTTGTGGATCACCCGAGCAAATTCTAATGAAAATAAATCTCTCGATTATGAGCATCTCCTTAAACGGAGCATTTACTATTTCTTTACATCAATCATATTCAAACATAAAGGAAGATAAACATCTAGTAGAATAGTATTGAAGTCATATACCTTCGACATACAATAACATAAACTTTATTTTCGTTAATTTGATCAATCTGAAAAAAAGAAACATCTATAAGCATCATCATAGATTTTACGTTATGAGCATATGTATGAACTATGTTTATACACGAATTAATGCTATAAATATCTGAAGAAGCTATTCAAATATTCATTGATGAATATTTCAGTCAGTTTTGGAATTTTTTCCTCCTGTTAGTTAAAATTGTATTGATTATCTTGAAAACGTAATGATAGGTTCGTGGCTGTAATTATGTGATTCTCTAATGAATTATAAAAATATATTATTTGAAAAGTTTGTTTAAATCAACATTTATCCTATAAATCTATTTTGAATGAAAGTTCTTTAAAAAATTTTATCTTCTCTTTCGACAAGTATGTATAATGAATATTTATGAAAATTGATCCATTAGAAGATTATTGAGAATATGCAAAACACTAAATCAGTCAATTAATAGAATTCAATTCATGAAGGAACTGTTATTTCTTAATAATAAAAATACAATAAATTTTAGTCAAAAATAATTTTTGTATTGATATAATAAATTATTAATATCTTAATATTTATAAATATAGTTGAATACTTCTAAAGAATTTTTTTGTATCTATTAATGTATTGTTTTTATTAAATGTTATAGACATAAGATTTGTATTTTGTATAACGATAATTATATATGATATATTCTAAAATATAAAATCAATATATAATAAAATATTACAGATTATATTTTTTTCTAAGTTCTTCTCGTTTTTTCTGTCTTTCTCTACGTTCAGCTTCAGTATTACGTGTTGGTGGTAAAAGATCTCTTGATAATTCATGAATTGTTGCTATCTGTTCGGGTTCTTTTTTACCACTACCTAAATTAAATTTTAATTCAATTGTTTTAATATCTTCAACAGGTGATATAGGTTCGTCAAGTTTTGATGATGAATGAAATGTTCGTTTTAATTTCGAACTTAATTTATTTTTTCGTTTTATTTCTTCTTCTTGTTGAATTTTAGTAAGTTCATGATTAGGTGTACGTCGTTGATATAATATTGAACATTGTTCACCAGATAACATACATGCAACCATAATACCCAATATGATAGTTAATATAATAATTAAAAAAATAGCAAGAATTGTATACCATTCCATAATTATTGTTGAATTTTATTTTTTCTATTATTGATAAAAATTCATGAATAATAATATTATTAATTTCTTTTTCTTTTTCTTCGTCAATTAATATGTGCAAAAAAACAAATCTTTATGCTGTAGATAATATAAGTCGTAGTTGTAGTTAAAACTTAAGGAAGTAGGTGGTTAGATATAATATAAGAATGAAAAGAAAATGTAAGTAGAACAGAAGAAACGTTTCTTTCGAATGAATCAGCTACCAAGTTGGTCTATGTCAAAGGCGATTATACAATCTGCATTTGTGACCATATCATATAAGGAGTAGGTTGTCGCACAGACAACTCATTCATATAATATATATGGTTGAATATAATTATGACTAACGCTTCAAGTGACTGTTGTTCTTATTTCATGAGAATAAAACCATGTCGTTTTCTTTTCATTCCGCATATTATTAGTCATATTCTGACCTTTTGTTTTATATTTGTTATATCCATTCTCACTTTTCTCTTCAATCTCAGTTTTTTTTTATAAAGATAACTTACAATTGAAGAATACATCGATGTATAGACTTAGTTATGAAGAAAAGAAAAATAAAAACAACAAATAAAATGAAATATAACAAATAGTGAGGAGAGAAAAAAAAGACATGAATGTTTCTATTTGAATACAACTAATGACATCATAGCAACAAGACATTGAACAATATTTGTTGTCATTAAAGCATCAACATTTTCTTCTAAATGTCGTTTTGGATCTTGTTTACCAACATTTCTTATAGCTAATTGTTCTGGTGTCATATTTTCTTCTTCTTCTAATGATTTAATATAATTTTTTGATAAATCAAGCATTTGTTTAACAACATTTGTATTTTGTTCATTATGTTGATTAAAATCTTGTATTGTTAAACCATCCATCCAAGATTTTTTATGTAAATTTAATAACATTTTTTGTTCGAGTTCATTTTTACGATAATTTATACAAATTGAATAATAATGACGATTAAGACCATGTATTAATGCTTGAATAGATGGTTTTGTTAAATGACCTAAATTTGATGTTGTCTGTCGTGCTTCTTGTCCAAGTACAAATAAATTTGGATTAATAAGACGAAATGCATCTATAACAACTTTTCCTTTAACACTTTGAACTGGATCAACAACAACAGCCTAAAAAAGTAACTTGTTTTTCTTTTTTTCATTTACTTAAATATAAACAAATACATACAACTGTACGTTCCGTTAAAGCTTCGAAACTTTGTTGAGTATTTATATCTACACCTGATAACCAACAACCAAAACCTGGATGTGAATGATACCAACCAACAACCATTTCTGGACGACCTGTTTGTTTAAGCATATCAAGCATTTTAGCTTGAAATACAGGATCAACAGCTTCAACACTAACACCAGTACCTGATTGTGGCATAGCAAATACATCAATAACACGAACTGTATAATCATCAACAAATTCACCTAACATTAACCTAAGTTATAGAATAAATAAACATAAATAAATTATTAAAAATATACCCCATGACTTCCATTGGTACACCAGCTCGACCATGTTTAAGCATTTTAAGAAGAGATAATGATGATATATAAACTTGTTCAGCTGTATCAACCATTGGTGTATCACCTTGAGTTCCACCACCTTGTAAATCTCGAGGTAATTGTCCAAGACCCATATTACGCATAAAACGTTCCATTTTATATTATTTTAATATCTGAAAATTAGAAAAATGTGTAGATAACTCTCAATAATGTATGATTAAATTCTTTCTTATGTTATTTTTTTTAGGAAAATTTATATTTTTATTAATTATTAATAGATTTAAATTCTCTAAAATTCATTGGAATTGATTTTGATTCATTTACTTATTGTTTTTTTTTAAGAAACTTTTTAAATAAATGATATAATACGAATTTCTTATTGTAATTATAATTAAGAAAAAAATAGCATTTTTTTTGAAAATATAACTTA
This sequence comes from Macrotrachela quadricornifera, assembly GCA_022393335.1. Classification (NCBI taxonomy): domain Eukaryota; kingdom Metazoa; phylum Rotifera; class Eurotatoria; order Philodinida; family Philodinidae; genus Macrotrachela; species Macrotrachela quadricornifera. The sequence continues at coordinate 38,331 of JAJEKB010000720.1, read as the reverse complement.
CAAAAGTCTTTTTCTGTCTGTTAAACAATGAATAATATGGCTGTATAAATCATAATCAGCCATATTAAACATTTGTTTCTTTTCTTTTTCATTCGTTTATTATTTTAACCAATAAGAAAAATAAATCATCAGAGACATTTTGTTCGTCTAGTAAAAACTGTTTTTCTGATCAGGTCAGTTTTAGTTAACAATGACGTCTATTTTATTCCGACGTATTCAACCTAAGATTGTTGGTACAATATTACATAAAAATGTTAATGTAAGTTTAATTCATTTTTAATAGTTTATTTATATATTTCTTTTTTTATTTAGCAAATAAGACAACTTTCATCAGTAACTGTAAGAATTATTGTTGTTATTAAATAAAAATTTCTTTTTCTTTTATTTAAAGGCTACTGCAGAAAAAATCACTGAATCACATAAATATCATGTTACTGTTGTACCAGGTGATGGTGTTGGCCCAGAATTAATGTTATGTGTACGTGAAGTATTCAATGCAGTTGGTGCACCAATAGAATTTGATGAATTACTTGCAAGGTTAAATATTAAAAAAAATATAAATAAAATATTTTCTAGTATTTTTAGTGAATTAATGCCTGGTCGATCTTCATCACTTGCTGATATAGTTGCTTCATTTAAACGTAATCGTGTTGGATTGAAAGGAATATTAACAGTAAAAATTTTATTTATATTCTTTATTATTTATATAATGGAATATTTTAGACACCAGCTATTAGTGAAGGTGGAGATTTAATGTCATTAAATATGAAAATAAGGTATGAAAATTCTTTTTTTTGAAAGAAAAAATATTTCATTTTTTTTTATTAATATTTTAGACGAGCATTAGATCTTTATGCTAATGTTGTTCGAATAAAAACAGTACCCGGACTTAAACTTCGTCATCAAAATGTTGATTTTATTGTAATACGTGAACAAACTGAAGGAGAATATAGTGCACTTGAACATGAAGTAAAATTGATTAAAAAATTGATAAAAACAATTTTACTTTTTTTTCTATTTCTAAATTTTTCTATTATATTTAGTCAGTACGTGGTGTTGTTGAATCATTAAAAATCACAACGTATGAAAATTCAAGACGTATTGCAAAATTTGCATTTGATTTTGCAACAAAATTTAATAGAAAAAAGATCACTGCTGTACACAAAGCAAATATAATGTTTGTTTATTTATTTATTGATATTTCTATATGAAACTTTTTTTTTGATTTTTTTTAAAGGAAACTTGGTGATGGTCTTTTTCTGGAATCTTGCCGTGAAGTAGCAGCATTATATCCAAACATTAAATTAGACACAATGATTGTTGATAATACATGCATGCAACTAGTTTCTAAACCACAACAATTTGATGTACTTGTTGCACCAAATCTTTATGGAAATATTGTATCTAATTTAGCTGCTGGATTAGTTGGAGGAGCAGGAATGGTTCCAGGAGAATCATATTCTACTGATGTTGCAATCTTTGAACCGGTATGTTATTTAATGAATAGTCTTTTTTCTTGACTGATGTTAAGCAAGGTTTATCCCATTCATATATAGCCTATTTATGAAGTGGAAAGGTATAGGTTCAATTTCATTACTCTAGACTAATACATTTATTGATAAACTTATTTTTCAAAATAACATCGTATAATTATATGGTTTTTCTACAAATCAAAATAAATCAATATTCGTACGCTTGCTCCTAATAGCTATATACTCGATGCTTAGAAGAATCTTTTTTTTTTATACAAGTACTAAATATTTTAAATTTAACAGTGAGCAATTACTATGTAGAACTTACGAGGAAACATCTTCAACTATCAAATCGCTTTTCGCAAAAGATTATTACCATTTGATTGATATTGGTGATTAGTCAGCAAGTATATTTGGATTTGGTTTTCCGATATTCTCTTCTTGAGTTATGGTTATATTACTCAATTTTTGGCATATAGCTGTAGAATCTCTGAACAGCTCAAATTTCGTTTATAGGTAGGAATTATAGCTACTAGAAACTTCCCCAAAATTTGAGCCAGAGTCAACGTATCCTCATTGAAATGTTTACATTTTAGAGAAATGCTTATTTTCGGTTGCATTTTACGTCTAGGATATTTTAATAATAAGCTCATATTTCATTATGTATACGTTGGTTCTCGTTCAAATTTTGAAAAAGTTTTTAAAGGTTATAAGATCTGACAGTAACTACTCAACAAGATCAATCAAAAAACAAATTGATTTGACAGTTGAGGATATTTCCTCATTAGAAATAAAACTATGACACTCTTCATCATATACGTTCAGAACTATTAGAAAAACTTTAGTTATTTAACATTATCTAAATATTCTGTATTCTAATTCATTTATTCTTTCTATTTGATAAAACGAATAATTTCCTGTGAAAAATTTTCATAAATGACTAATGGAAATTTTAGGGTGCGCGACATCCATTTTTAACTGGCGCTGGTCGAAATATTGCTAATCCAACGGCAATGTTATTATCTGGAGTTAATTTACTTCGATATCTTAATCTTGGTAAATATATTTAAAATTTTTTTCTTTATATAAATATATTTTTTCATTATCTTGTTATATTTAGACGCTATGGCACAGAAAATCGAAAATGCTATTGCTGCTGTTATCAAACAACAACGTATTAAAACGCGTGATATCGGTGGTTATGCAACACAACAAGATTTTCTTCGTAATGTTCTTCATCAACTTGGATATTAGTTGATATCTTTTTTCTTCTTTATAATCTTTATACAAACAAACACACAACAATCCCGCTTTATATTAGTAGTTTTTGTGTTTTCTTTTTTTCTTTATTTTGTCTTTTGGACAAATATATAAATTTATTTTTTGTCTTTATTAGTCATAACAAAAGAATTATAATTTAACTTTTTTATTATTTAACAATTGATGAAAATATTTAATTGACGATCGTAGATTATTTATTGATAAAGTTGTTATATTTTCAGAAAGGAAAAAAGATTATAAATATAAATTAGTGACAAAAAAATCTAGTAGAATTTTCTAGTAATTTATATTAATATTTGAATAAATTAATAATCAATTATCATAACTTTATTTAATTCTACTTATTGCTCTTTCAACATCAATAGTTTATTTTATTTAAACTGTAAAAATGAAAGAATATTAGTAAAAAAAAATTATTTCGAAAGTTTTTGACGAGAATATAATCGATGAATAAGAACAGCAATGATTATAGAAATTAAAATACTATAAAATATAAACCATTGACGAATATTTTGTTTAAAAGATTGTTGTTCTTCGGAAAGTGTTAATCTTCTTTGATTTTGTTTTACAAAATGTAATTTTCCATTATGCCAATAAAATCGATTTCGATGTGATCGAAATATAGATAACATCATGTACAAAATCCAGAACATTTTTTTCTTCAACTTGTTGCATATACTCCAATCAATGATTTATGTGTTAAGGAAAAAGAAATAATGAGAAAAATAGTGTGTTTTTTTTCTTTTCTTTTCCTTGTCTTCCGACAACGATAGTAAGAAAAAAATTCTATATTTTTTTTTGTGACGAGGAATAATATATTCTAGACCCGTTTTTCTCTTGTGTATTAAAAAAAAATTATTTTCTAGCTGTGAAGAACGTTCATTATTCTATCTACGTTTGTGATGCAGTTTTATACGACAAAAAAACCGTGAATTCGTTTTAGAAAATAAAGTTTGATTTTATTAAAAATCATAAAAGACTTCTATTGTTCAAAATGGAACGTGGACGATGCTATACAAAAGAAAGGCAAATAATCTAAAGCGTACGTTTGAGAAGAAATGGGAAAATGATATGAAGGTTTTTTTCTTGGTGATAATAAATCAGATTGATTTAAAAGAATAAAGTCTACAGAATAGAATAGTATAGTTATCCATAGTGAATAACTATGTCAACCTATATTCAATAAAGATAATTCATTTCACCAATGATATGGTTAACAATTAGAAACTAACTACATGATTACGTTTATCATACAAATAGTCTATTGAATCTTTGTATTTTACTTTATTTAATGGAGAATGTATGTTTATGATACAATTATCAAAGGTATTGTTAAACACAGAACTAGATGTATATGAAAATGTAGAAGTTAGATTAAGAATGGGAATTGAGTCTTTAAGGTAACAGGTCCCATTTAATTCATATGATTAAAATATGTTACATGCTGTGGAGAAGTAAATTCTAGTTTTAATAAATTCAAAAAAAAATCAATATAGATAGGAAGTCTGTTATAAATATGAACTCAATGATTGACGGCGAATCGTAAGAGAAAAGAAAAAAAATTCTTATTCAACTAAATAATATGATATTTTCGATTGTATTTAAACTTAATAGTAATAACCAATCATTTAAAATTTAAGAAAAATATATTTCAAAAATTTAGATAATGATAATTTATCAAAAGTGTAAAAATCCGATACCTATTTAATATAATTATTGAAAATGTTTAAATGACTGCATCAATATTATGTATTAATTGTTCCATGTATTGAATTAAAGTTCGTTTACTCTGATTTTGATATTATTTGATAGAATTTTCCCCGAACTATAAAATTACCTTTTTACTTAAAATAAATGGCCTAACTCTCCATCACCCCGCCACAGAATAGAAACTCTTTAGATTTATACTTTATTTGTAGTATAAAAAATTTGAATATAGACCTTTATTTTGATCAATTTCTTTAATATTACTGATTCTAAACTACCAAAATAAATAAAGTAATGTAATTTTTACATTATTTTTCGCATTCACATGTTCATTGGTCCTCAATACTTGGCATATCTTGATATGCATTTTTCAAACTTTTATTTTCCAACTGAATAAACTTCAATTGAACTCAACTAGTATTCCAAACAGATATTGGCTTTCTTTCTTTAATATTTTTGATAAATAATTCCTCCATACATACTTGGAAAAATGAAAATGTAACTCAATCTTTGATTTGTAAATACTTCTTAAAAAAAAAACCTTTATAATTTGAGCATTAAATACTCGACATAGTTTCTATATGAACAAATCTTTGAGATTTATTTGTGCTGTTTTAAGTCTATTTAAATAATATTTTCTTTTTATTATTATAAAATTCGGCGCTTTCATATATTTCTCTTTCCACTTTTCCTTTCGTTGTCTAAATTAGAAATATTATTTTAGTAGCTCAGTGTGCTACTCATCTGTGTTGATTGTCTCTTTGTATTTCTATTCGATTGAATTTCAATCTACGCATTTAAATAATCAATTATGCTTGGTAATTAAATATAATTAATTTCATAGAAAAATTTTCAAAATATTTTCATTTAGATGTTATGACACCATATCAATCATTAATTAATAATCATAATGAACCTGATTTTGATGCTATTGAAATGTTTTGTGGTCAAATACCTCGTACAATGTCTGAAAATGAATTACGAATTTTATTTGAACGTTATGGACAAATTTATAAATTAAATATTTTACGTGATAAACAAAGTGGAGAATCAAAAGGTTGTTGTTTTATAACATATTATACACGTAAAGCTGCACTTAATGCACAAAATGCTTTACATAATTTAATAATATTACCTGGTATGCATCATGCTATACAAATGAAACCAGCTGATATAGAAAATCGTAATGAAAGAAAAATTTTTATTGGTATGATATCAAAATTATGTAATGAAGATGAAATTAAACAATTATTTATACCATTTGGTATTATTGAAGAATGTACTGGTAGGTGGGTGAATTGAGATATATTTTATTGATATATTTGATAATTAATTTATAATAAGTATTAAATTATTTTCATTTGTTTAGTACTTCGTGATTTAAATAATCGATCACGTGGTTGTGCATTTGTAACATATCAAAAACGACAATCAGCTTTAAATGCAATAAAAACTATGCATCATTCATGTACAATGGATGGTTGTTCATCACCTATAAATGTTCGTTTTGCTGATACACCTAAAGATAAAGAAATTCGAAAAATGCAACAAAAATTAAATGAAAATTTTCTTCAACAAATAACAACAAATACATCATCAATATCAAATGAAACAAATGAAAATTTAACATCATTAAATTTAATGGTTTTTAATCAACTTTATTCAAATGCAGTTTCACATATCAATGCACAACAACATTCTTCCTATTCAAATAATACTGATCTATCATGTGGAGATAATAATGCAAATAATCTATTTCCTCTTTCTAATATCTTAGCATCGAAAATAACTGATGATCGACAGAGTAATATATTTCCATTGATTTCACCATTGACAACTGAGGTATTGTTATGAAAATTAAAAGTACATAAACTGTTTTTTTTTTTGTAAATAATAAATATAGTGGCAGGGTGTTGGATCTGTAGGACATTGTCCACGTACAATGAATAATCCAATTTCTTCAGTAAATGAGGCAGCTGGTGAAAATAATGGAATGAACACAAGTACATTTTTTTTATATGGGAAAGATCATAGTACAAGACAACAAAATACTTTCAATAGCAAAGGTTCGAAATTAAATTATTTTTCTGATTCAATATACTAACTTCAAAACATTTTAAAATTGTTTAGATTCTTAAATGATAAAGTGTATCTCCCGAAAATTTAATAAAAAATATGATACTTTCTTCATACACTAATAAGTTATTGATATTTTCTATTAATATAAGACTTAAAAAGTGGATTAGAGGATATCAATAAAAGCATTAAAAAGCTAATTATATTATGTATATTATCTCTAATTTTCATCGTTTCTATTCCAGATGTTCTTTCAACACCAACTAATTTTCTCATCAATACTGAGATAAGCCCACGTATGTGGTCTAATCCAACAGATGATGACCTTCGTTTATTAGATGGCTTCTTATCACCCGCAAAAAATGATATATCAAATGCTCATAATCTTTCATGTTCTAAACATAATAATTCACAATTATTAATTAATACAAATAAACAACAGAATAATAATAGTTCTCAATTAATTAATATAAATGATGAAAAACAATTAATTGGACCTGTAGGTTCTAATCTGTAAGGATATAGAAATATTAAAAAAAAAAACTCTAATGATTAATATATGTATATATTGAAGTTTTATTTATCATCTTCCATCAGAATTTACTGATCATGATTTAGCTCAAATATTTTCTCCATTTGGTAATATTCTATCAGCTAAAGTAATATATAATAATGTAATATAATCTTAAAAAAATATATAATTTTTTGTTTAAAAGATATTTATTGATAAATTAACAAATCAAAGTAAATGTTTTGGTTTTATTTCATATGATAATATCTATTCTGCTCATCAAGCAATAAAACAAATGAATGGTTTTCAAATTGGTTTAAAACGATTAAAAGTTCAATTAAAAAAACCTCGTATTTAATAATTATTTTGTTTTTATTTATTTTTTTTTCTTTCTTTCAAAAAATTCGAATATATAAAACACAAAAAATTTTTTTTTTCATTTGTATATTAAATAATATTCAGAAAAAAAAAAAAGAAAAGTTTATTTTAAAAACGATTAGATTTAATAAAATCAATTGGTTTACTACTATCATAAATTGATGGTGCTACAAAAGATTAATGAAATTATTTTTAGAAAAAAAAAATTCTTTTTTTTTTTTGTATTTGTACCTTGTAAAATAATTCCACATGTACCAGCAACACAAGCTGTTGTAAATATATAAAGAAAAAGACGATCTATTACTAATGCAACATATTTCCATTCTTCTTTAACCTTTAAGACAAAAAAAATTTTAGTTATTATTTTATTAAATTTATATATACCTTTTTTTCTTCATCTTCTTGTCTCATATGTGTTGCAATATATTTTAAACCTTCAAATGCTTTTTTTATTTCATCTGGATATAGTGATGGTTCATTTGAATATTCTTTTTGTCTTATTTCATCATCTTCATCAATTCTTTCTTGATCAGAATCATAATCATCAAGTAAACGTGGTTGTGTTTTACGAATTTGATATGGACTTGAACGAAGTAATGGAATAACAAAATTTGTTGTTGTTGTTGTTGTTGTTGATCGATTAAATTGTTTCATATGATTTCTATTCATTGCTGGTATATGATAATGTGTTGGATCAATAGTTTTTGGTCGACGCATCCATAATAATTTAGGTAAAACATGTAAAAATACACGTCTTACCCATGGTGGCATTCGATGTGTTAATGGTGAACGAAAATGTATATTAAGTACAACAACAGTAACAACAATAGATAATGTAACAAGTATCATTGTAAATAAAAGATATTTACCAACTAATGGTACAACAAGTGATGTTGGTGGAATGAGTTCAGCTAATAGTAAAAAGAATACAGTTAATGAAAGTAATATTGATATACAAAGTGCCACTTTTTCACCAGAATCAGATGGTAAATAAAATGTTAAAACAGTTAAAAATGATATCCCTACACATGGAATTATTAAATTAACAGTATAAAATCGCGTTTTACGACGAATTATTATTGTAAATGTTATATCAGGATATGTTTGAGGACAACATGTATATTTTCGAACATTTCGTTGAGCTGGAACTTGCATTATATCCCATTCAACTGAACGATAAAAATCAGTTAAATCTATTGCATATGGTACACCTATTTTCAAAAGAAAAAAAAAATTATTTTTTTTTTTAAATTGAATTAATTAGATATATATATTTATCAATTCTATTTATATATTTCATATAGATATTCTTACTATTATTGCCATAAACAGGCATTGAACCATTTGTTTGTTTGATATGAACAAGATCAACTTGTTCACCTGAATATGTCCATGAGCCAAATTTCATTTGACATTGTTGAATATCTATATAAGAAAAGAGAGAAAAAATTATATTTATTTTTACTCTTTAGATATGAGTTGATCTAATTTCAATCCCTTAAGATAAAATGTTATTATATAGTTTGAATTTTGTATCAATAAAATAAACGATAAGATTTTCTTTCATCCGATTCTGATTATACAATTTCAACTCCCATATGATCATCAGATTAGTATTATTTTTATTGAATAAACATGTCTTTTTTTAGATTAAGACGAAGGTAAAAAAAAGCCAACTAACCAAATGGGAAAAATTCAACATTGATTGTACAACTTGATTTGTATATCGCTGGTGGCTAATAAGTAAAAGCAAACAAATAAAATTAAATTAATATCTTTATTTTTTTCCTTCAATTTTACCTCCCAAATAACACGACCATCATAATAAACTGTAGCTTTTGTCATTAATGTTACTTCATAATTACCATCAGCACTAGAAGATTTCAATATATATAAATAATATTTTTCTTTTGTTTTGTTTTTTGTTAATTTTTATTTTTTTCGAAGCAAAAAATTTCTTATGTTACATGCAAATGTGCATATAATCAGATGCAATAGATATATATATATGTATATTAGGATTACTACGAAAAAAAACAGCGACACCAACTTATTAAAAAGCACCAAATCTGGTCGCCATAAATCACTAGCTGGAATAGAGATGTTGGTTAAATTATTGAAATCATTTGGATCCCATTTTAACTGTTCATCAATCCATAGCTAAAATTGATTAGTTATTAGGTAACTTTGTTCTTTTCTTTTTTTTTCATATCTATCAAATATATGTACAGTATATATATCATTATCATTAACTGTTTTTTAAGTATAGTAACAGAATCTGTCTATTGATGTCAAGTCTCTTGACTGATGTCTGTGTGTTCTCAACGCGAGCACATCATTTGGATAATCTATTCTTGTCAACAATGTTTATCCATAACTATCAAAAGCGTTGATGGAAAGAGCAACAATCTCTCATCGAACACATACGTGCAAAAAGAAAAAACGTCCGTCTATCATCTTATGTATATAAGACAACACGCGTATACCTAAGCGGGGCATAAAATATCTAGGAAATGACAGACAACGAAATAAAAAAAACAACAACAACATAATATATTTTGTTGCATTACTATGTCGACACTTCATTGTCATGATGTCAATTATATTAATAATGATACTATGTGAATATGTGTACGTGTATAAAAGGGTTATGTGATGTAAATCATAAAGAAAAAAAAACAATAGAAGATAAAATCATAAAAAAAATATTTTTTTTTTAATTTTATTTTAAGTGTGATAGTGTTTTGAAAAATCAAAAGAATATAGTGCAACAATAAGAGCAACAACATCCAATCATAACATAAAGATGATTACTTGTTATACAAAACAATGTCAGGAAGCCAGATTTGTTGGCTCGGAATGTAGAGTACATCGACGCCTCCATACTTGGCTGGATCCCATCGAAGTTTATCGTCGTACCACTCCTACTCATGCATGCACTCAATTTCTTTTTTTATTTTACTCTTAGATTCTATCTTATATTTATCGAATTAAAACAATATTCTTTTTTAATTCTTACCTGTTTAAGCCAAACATTCGATGTCATTATTTGATTTTTTTCGTCCTTTAAATAAAATAAAATAAAATATCAAAATTTAAATGAAAAAAAAAACAAAAACAACAAATATTATCATACCACATCAAGTAACTGTGTTAATCGAAGACCCAAATAAACAGTTAATTTTTCACTATTATTCTTAACTGGACGAATTAATTTATTATAATCACGTACTTTAATTAATTCTTCATATAAACGTTTTGCTTCGGGATTAGCAACAGAAACTATTTATATTAATGAGAAAAAAATAAAAAAAAGTAAATTTAACGTATATATATATATATTTCAAACTTACCACCAATGAAGCACCAATAAATATAGAATACTAATAATATGATAATACTTGTCTCCATGCATCGAGCCGAATTTCCTTTTTTTTTGTTTTCTTTTATTAATATGATCTAATCATTTATAGAAAAAAAAACCAAAGATTTTGATTATTTCTTTTCTTTCGATTTTTTTTATCTTACTATATATAATGAACAGCTACTATGTTTTATCTTATCTTTTACTCATTTCTATGTCTTCTGACAATGCGGCAATGAGGATATAGTTGAGTACCACTGGCGGCACGCGTATGTTATATGAGTGAATAAACACATCACTTTGTTAATTTATGCTCTTCTTCTTTTTTGTTATTTGCTATATTGTGCCTGTTTAAGACAGCATATGTTTTGACTTAGATCAGTTTTTTCTATCGTTGTTACAGTTTCTCATTTTGTCTCTCTCTCTCTCTCTTATCAATCTGACGAATGACAAGAAAAATCTCACATCATCATTGTCTCAACACCAGAAACATACGCGTGGATAAACAAATATATTGAATCTGTGTTTTTATGAGAAAAAAAGACGTTTATCAGTACAAAAAAATAGCCTATGCCATCGGAGGATACATATATATATAGATATGACTACATCATCAGTAAAGATATTTTCAATATTGCACCAGTTAACTTCAAACAATGTTGTATGTATATATAAGAAGAGCACGTGTGTACGCATGTCTATACTAATGGAATAGTCAATATAGATAGAAAAAAAAAAGAAACGCACTTGGTGCAAGAAAGAAAACGAACAAAGAAAAAATATGTTGTTCTCATCGTTCTATGCTTGATTGAAAAGAGAATATAAGCGAAGGAAGACAAAAGAGATGACGCGTGCAAATTGGACAATTGCATAAAATATGCTTGTTGTATACTATAGTATATACATGTGCAATGTCTAAAATAGAATATTTGTTGATATACACAAGAGACTATGAACAGTCGTAATAATGATACAAAGATAATTATACTTTAGTAAAAGCAACTACTGATGCTGATTTATACTGTTATAGAAGCCAATTAGGTTCCTGCTGTTTATAACTAATGTTTGTCTTTGCCTATTAGAATCATTTGCGTAGGCGCACAAATTTTCTCGATTTAGTTGCCCTTTTTTGCCAGAAATCTGATGAGAAAACGATAGATAGGATATTGATCAAAGTGTATTGATATATTTTGCAACCAATTAGATTCTAACTGTGCGAAGTGAAACATAACAAAATTTTCTCATTTTCTCCTACTGATCTTCTTATTGATAATGATCGTTTGTATATGCATTATTGAAGTGAATAATATGTTCGCAAACACACATACATACTTATCGTATAACGATATTAGAAGCGAGACGAATGAATTTCGCTCGTTGTTTAACGGGGGTATGCATGCGTACACGATTTAGAACCGATCGAATCAAAAGCGTTCATTCTTATTTATATATTGATGTGCTCATAGAAATAGCCTGTCCTTTCTCTTAAGACTCTTAATGTTTTCAATTAGGTCATTCTCTTTTCTTCTTTTTCTTTTTGTATGTCTTCTTTTAAAAATTTCAAGACTTAACAAAAAAAAAAAGAAAGAAGCAGATGGTAATATAATTTATCAAAGATAAAAAATCTTACCTTGAAAATTGATTTCTTTTTTTTTTATTCCTTTCCTAATCGATTATTATGTATACATACATATATATATATATGTAGCTTCTATTTAACAAAAAATCAACTAGTGCTATCAAATGGCCTCGGGATAAAACTTTCAGGTCTCTCTGGTTGCGGCATCTTCTCTTCTTTCTCCCTTTTTCTCTGTGTCTATTGAGAAATGGCAACAGCAGGAAGAGAAACAGAATAAGAATAACACTGATGACATTATTTCGACTAGAGTCCCTTCTCTTTTCTATTCTCGATTCTCTCTAGCCCTCTTTCCCTCTCTCTTCTTTTGTCTCTAACTAAACAAGGCTTCTTTTATTCAGTCGTCGTTTTCCTATTGCTTTTGCAAGTCTACGATTCATTTACATTCAATTAAAATCTTGTTTATCAATTGTATATCTCTTCTAAAAACGAAAAACTTGTGTGTGCTCGATCTTAATATACAAGTTTTTGTTCTTGCTATTGGTAAACATCGACTGTCGTTTGATTTTGTCTATTTGTTATCTTGTGTCGATGCAGTTCTCATATTGGCTATTATTTATTCTATCCAATATATTGGTCTTGATCAAAGACGGTATACTCTTTTATTCTCGAAACAAATTATCATATATAAACTTATTTTTTTATTTTTATAGTTCATAATTCTCATCATGAAGAACAATTATTTAAAGAATTATTTCAAAATTATAATCCATTAATTCGTCCTGTACGAAAAGTTGAAGAAACAATAACTGTTGGATTTAGTATTGCTTTATTACAATTAATTAGTGTCGTTGAAAAAGAACAAGTACTTAAAACAAATGTTTGGCTACAAGCAGTATGTATGAGGGCTGGCCACGGACCTAACTTTTGGAACCTTTACCATAGTTCCGGAACTATTGAAACTTTTCAGTAACAGCCATTTATGAAAAGAAACTATCTTAAATATTATAATAATAGTCTAACTTTACAAGTAACGCTCGTCTGAAGACTCGCTCAGCTCTTTCTCGTAGAAATCGTGTTTCTAAATTACCGTCTAGCTATTCATTTATAAAATTTTAAAAAACTAACATCAGATTCGAATTCCTCGACCTCGATTACTTTCGGTCAACCCTTATAAAAAATTTTTTTTTGTAAAAAAAGTGATCCTTTGTGTAAAAAAATGAATCCAAAATTAATTTTGAAAAACTAACATCAGATTCGAGTTCCTCGACCCCGATTACCCTTTGGTTAAGTTTTATAGAAAATATTAATAATATTTTTTTTTGACCTTGTGCGGACATACAAGCAAGCAATCAAGCAGACAATTTATGTTTGCAAAACTCTTCTCTACGAGAAAGAGAATATAGTAAATAAAAAGTTCCCCAACGAAACTATCTCATCAAAGGAAACTATCTTAAATATCATAATAGATAATGTAAGTATATATAATAAATGAAAAGTTTCCTAACGGAATTATCTTATGAACGGAAACTATCTTAAATCTCACCCTCACTCTCACACCCTCACCTCTCATCCTCACCCTCCCTCATTCTCACCTTATTGAAGCGAAGAAAAAAATAGTTTCAATAGTTCCGGAACTATGGTAAAGGTTCCAAAAGAAAGTTCCGTGTCCAGTGCTGGTATGTATAAAGAAATAATATGAAAGAATAAATACAATATATTTATATTCTTCTTTTAGAAATGGCATGATTATCAAATGCAATGGAAAAAAGAAAAATATGGTGGTATTCATTCCATACGTGTACCACATACACAAGTTTGGACACCGGATGTAAATTATTATATTGAATATTGGGTTTTTTTTTTGAAAATATTTTAAAAATATCAACTATTTAGATTGTATTATTTAATAATGCTGATGGAAAATATGAAGCATCATTTAAATCTAATGTTGTTGTTTATTCGGATGGTACTATGAATTGGGTACCACCAGCTATATATAAATCAAGTTGTTATATTGATGTAAAATTTTTTCCATTTGGTATAATAATCAAAAACAGAAAAAAAAAAAATTTTTTATTTTTAAATATGGTTCTTTTTAGATAAACAAACATGTGAATTACGTTTTGGTTCATGGACATATGATCAACGACAAATGAATTTTTCGTATTATGAAGCTACTGAAAGACGTGTTACAATAAAAGATTATGTTGTTAGTGGTTCATGGGATATTCTTGATGGTCCAATGTCTATTCAACAATCATCAATTACACCATCAGAAAATGATAATAATGATACAAATGATTCTGTAGCATCATCAACAAATGCTCGAATTGAAAAAGGTGATAGACGTGATCGTGTTGAATTTGTATGTAGATTTATAATAAAACGTAAAACACTTTTTTATACAGTCAATTTAATTATACCAACGGTAAATTGTTTATTTAAGAAAGAAAATTTAAAAAAAATATTTTTTTTTAATCATTAAGGTGCTTATTTCATTTTTATCAATCTTCGTTTTTTATTTACCAACAGATGCAGGTGAAAAAATGACATTATCAATATCAATTTTACTTGCACTTGTTGTGTTTTTATTACTTATATCAAAAATTTTACCACCTACATCAATTGTTATACCATTAATAGCTAAATATCTTTTATTTACATTTGTTATGAATATAATAACAATATTTTTTACAGTTATAATTATTAATTATAATTATCGAACACCTCGTACACATAAAATGCCTCATTGGATAAGACGTCTTTGTATTGATATATTACCACGTATACTTCGTATGGAAAGACCAAAAAAATATGAAAAAAAAGATAGTATGTTTTCAACAGAAGCTGATAGAGTAAAACAAACAATGTTAAATTATATGCAAGCATCACGTGCATTATCAATAGCATCACCAGCTATGATGAATAATAATAGTAATAATACAACAAATCCAACAAATCATTATGATCAACAATTAGAATTAAAAAAACGTCATACATCAAAAAAGAAACATCATCATCATCAACATCATCGACATTCATCAAAACGACAACAGCAACAAAATATAAATCAATCATCAACAACAGAAGATGAAGAAACTAATTTAACAGCACAAGAAGTTGATCTTTTATTAACTAAAGAAGCATTTGAAGCAGCAGAAGATTTAAGTTTTATTGCAAATCATATGCGTTCGGCTGCTCATTATGAAGAAGTAAATATTATTATATATAAAAATAATCTATTGAAATTTTTATTTAGATTCGTGATGATTGGAAATATATTGCATCTGTGATCGATCGATTACAATTATTTATCTTTTTTGCTGTTACTACAGGTGGTACATTAAAAATTTTACTTAATGCACCAGATATATTAAAAGTAATTGATCAAAATGCTTTACTTAAAGCATGGGATCCCAAATTTGGTACCACTAATTAACTTTTCTTTTTTTCTTTTGCATATTAACTGTTGAACTATTTTTTTTTACTATAAACAAAATAATGAACTTACATGTATTCTATTTATTGTGAATGATCAAAAGATTTTTGTTTTTTACATAATGAAATGAACAATTGCTGTGCTTTTTTTTTTTTTTCTTCTTCTCTCTTTCTCTTTCTATATCTATTTCTTTATTACTAATTTCCATCTAATCGGGTTAGTCGTTTTTACTATTGCCTTTATTTCTAACGCTCTTTTCAATCATGCAAATACTAAGATTACTACTCCTCGTTCCGAAACTATACACACAAAACATTAGGACGTGTGTGCTTGGAAATTTTCCGCTAAATGAACGTCTTTAGTTTGTTTTTTTTGTTCTCTTTTGACCGTCATTGGCATCATTGTCGCCTTAATGATCAATATGTATGTGCGTGTGACAGAATGATGATGAGTTGTCGCGCATGCTGATTCAAACAATTGTCAACTGGCGAATAGACCATGAATTTTTCTTGAATTATACCGCATAAAATAAGCAATGAGATGGAAACGAGAAAAGAAAACTTATGTACATTTTCTTATTATGATTGAAGAGCTAAATATTCGTTTTCTTTTTTTATTTATCTTACGACCATTGAATACATTGACAATGAATTAATGATTAAACTATTTTTCTTACAATTGAAAATAGAATTATTTAATGCAAATAAAGGAGTATTTTTACAACTATATAAAAGTCAAGAGTATAAGAAAGATGTTTAAGAATATACGCTCAAATAAGGAAATTATATTATAATCTACTTATGATATAAATTTATTATTCAAACGAATGATTATTTATTCAGTTATTTTTCTTCTATAAATTCTGTTGAAATAATAAAATATTTTGAAAATAAACAGATTGTTCAAATAAATAAATCGTTAGTATATATTTGGAATTTATTTATATTATTTCAAGAGTAATCAAATAGTAAATGACGTTTAATAATATAGTTCTTTATAATAAAATATTTAAAAATTTTCTTTTTTTGAAATCATATAAATAATAATATTATTGCAAATTATACCAAATAGTAACGCAAAATTTTTCTTTTTGATCATTATCAGACCTAGACAAGATTGATGTCTATTATATCTATATATAGAAAATGTGTAATATTTTCCATATGGTGTATTGTATACTATTTTTCAATAATTGTTACTTATTTTTAAACACATATGTGAATGAAAATATCTTAATGCAAGTGATAATAATATTTTTATGAAATTGTTAAATTTTAAAATTAGAAAAATAATTCGAATTGGCTTTACTTAATCAACTGAATCACTATATTTACTTGTTATTGCAATAATTTTTTATGAGTTAAACAAACAAACTGAAGCTCTTTTCTTTTTCTTTTTTACTCAATAAATTTAATAGTTACAATCAGAATAATTTCACTATAAACTAAAAGACTTTTATGGTTACTAAGTGCTGTAAGAAATAAAATGACGCATTATACATTAATTCTAATTATATCTATCTTATTATTAAGTTTATTCAGTATTACATGTATACCAAAATATTTAATTTCGATATTTTTTTCTTAAAGATAAAAAAAGAAATATTTTTCTTTAATTGATTATCGTAATTGTTCTGAGATTTTATTGGAATGTTAAATTTATTCGATTGATAATTTAAACAAGTTTTTATTTAATTACTTTTTTCTCCTTGATATACATATACGATTACATTAAAGTGCACAATGTCGTCACTAAGAGTACTTTCATTCGTTAACGCATTTTCTTTTTTTTTTCTCTCAAGAAAGAATTTAAATACCTGTCAAAAGAAAAGTTCGAGAATCATCAAACTAAACATGATAACGATCAGAAAATCTATTTAATAATTTACTTCCTTGTTGATTATATATATTTTATTATAAAACATAATGATATACGTATTTATCATTATTATCGAATTATTATTTAAAAAAAAAACAAATGAAGTAGTTGTTTGCTTTTTTTGGTAAATACTTTCTTCTTTTTATATTTTTCTCTCTTTTTTTCCTTTTTTTTTTCTTATTCTTGGTTAGATCATCTTGACAACGGTATTTATTTACTGTTTCTATGTCTATTAGTCAAGGTGAGATATATTACACATATGTTTTAAGTGATATGAAATAGTCCTTGCCGTCAGACAGAATAAAAGAAAGATATTTTGAAGTCCACAAACGATTTTATATAAACCTTCAACACTATCATCAGATGTACATTAACTAAAGTTGACATAGACATATTTTTTACTTATTTGAGAGCAAGAAATACAGAAAAAAAAAAGAGAAAGAGAAGAAAAAAAACAACAACCATTCTTTATTCTCTGTCTCTCTCTCTCTCTCTTGTCTTGAGACTTTTTTTTTCTTTATTCAAAAAAAAAACAATCATTTTTTACTTCGATTAGAAATAGACAGACGCCTTTGGCATCGATTCATTTTCAATAACTTCTCTATTTCATTATATTAAATGTGTACGCACTTCACGTAAAATAAAATAAAAAAAGATTTGCATTCTTTTTATTTGTAGATTATTAAAAACAATAAAATACATTCGATAATATTCTTCAAATTGATTAAATCATAACAAAAAATGGCGATAACAATATTAGATAAACCATTAGGTGATCTACGACGAGAAATATCTGATCTTCGTCAAGTGAATATATCACGCGATTATGATATAAACAAATTAAATACAATAATAACTATATCAAGAGATTCATTACGAGAAACTCAAACATTTCAACAACAACTTTTAAAACAATTACAACAATTTGAAATATCATTGGCAGATATTAATCAAATTTTACGAGCAAATATTGAACGAAAAGTTCCAGTTGACCAGCAACAACCAGGTATATAAATCATGTTTTATTGTCTTTTCTTTACATATATCTCTGTAAATATCATTAATTTTAAGATAATGATATCGAAGTAGAGGCAAAAATAAAGGCACTGAATGCTGAAGCACTTGAATGTCGTGTAGCTGCCATACAATTACAAAAAGACGCAGAAATGACATTAGCTAAAACAGCTCAAATTGAAAAACATGCTAATGATGAATTAGCACGACAAGAATATGAAATGAAACAAAAAAACCAGGAAATAGAAAGAAATCGAGCTGCAGAACTTGAACGACGCATACAGTTACACGAAGAAAGACAACGATTACAAGTATAGATTTTGAAAAAAAAAAGAAAAAATGATCCTTTTTTTTCTTATTTTTAAGGAACGTCAAATTCAACATAAACAAGAAGACCGTCGTTTATCACTACCCAAAACACAACAACAACAAGATGAATATGCAAATTGGAAGACATATGAGTAAGTTATTTCGTCTATTAATTCATTTGAAATCGTATATATTACATATATAACATTTCTAAAGCTTCATGCGTGATGTTCAATGTCCTCCATGCATCGTACGAACTCCACCACATAATAACCTTTCAACGCCAATTAAAATAACATTTCTTAATGTATCTGAAACAGAAAATTTACTTGATAATCAAGAAGAACTTATTAGTACACCATTAGTAGTAACATTTGATTCAATGGTATGTATTTTGTTTATTCTATTTTTTTTTTAATAATTATTTTGAATAGATATTATTTTAATTATAGGAAAATCAACAACAAACAATTTTACTTTCTATACCTTATATTGTTAAACGATCAACACATCGAGAAAATGTCATTAAAATTCGTCAATCAAATGGTATATGGATATCGATTGACACGAATGAATCAATATTTGATTTATATAAAGTTTGTTGAATAAATACGAAAGAAAAGAATTATTTTTTATGATAAAAAACTTTTTCTTTTTTTTTATTTAGGAAAAACGTTTTGTTGAATGTAAATTAAATCAATCAGCATCATGTGCAGTTGTATCTCGTTTAAAACATGATACAATTTTTGTTAATAAAAAATCATCTGGAAGATTTTTATCAAGTGCTGATCCTCGTTTAACAATACAATGGCCAATAAATGTTTGTGAAACAGATTTTCGTCTTGATCTTCGTATTCAACCTGTTGATTTAACAATATTTACACAATTTTCTCAACATTTTTTACATGATTGTCAAGGTTTATTATCTGTTGGACCTATAATTAATCTTAATTTTGATGATATTACTTTACTTAAACCAATTCAATTTACCTTACCTATTCTTGTACAAAATAAAAATAAAGTAACATCAACAAAATCAGCAAATATTGAATCAAATATATCTCAACAACCAATAACAAATTCTACTAGTCAAACATCGCAACAGGAGGCATTTTTACAACAACAACGAGCTATCTATAGATCAATGCTTGGTGAAGGTTAATGAAATATAAATTCTATTAATTTATTTTAATTAATTTCTAATGAAAAAAAATGTTTTTTTTTCTTTTTTTCAATAGATTCAAGTAATGAACGACTTATTCTTCTCTATTCTGCTCATAATGAAAATACATGGCATATTGACACAAATATTCGTTTAATTGATTCCAAAACACATGATATTATAACAACTAAAATGCAATATTTATATAATCGAATGATTATTGTTCGTTATGATAAACAATTAATGCCAATAAAACAAATACCAATAACAATTAATTTACTTGAACAAACACTTAATCGACGTTCTGTTACATTAATGCTTCGTCATCGTTTATCAAATCCAAGTGAAATATGTTTTGTTTGTTATTCAACTCAACGAACTGATATAATTGATAATGATCTTCAACAAGAAAATTATACTAATGATGATGAACAATCTAAAGAACTTATTTTACAAGAAGGACAATTATTAGAATTACGTTTTCGTGGAAATGTTTTACCGATTGAATATAATCAACAAACATATCCATTTGCATTTAATACATATTTTCCTTTTTATTTTCAAACAAATGTTTGCGAAATAGATAAATATTCTCAACATTTTTCACCAGATTTCTATGGTTTTGTACAAATATTTACAAAACAAAAAATTTTACGACCTATAACGAAAGACAATGACAAGAAAAAACAACAATCTGAAACAGTAAGTTTTTTTTTCTTATTATATTCTATTAATCAATTTTAGTATAATCGAATAATAAAAAATTTCATAAATTCTAATTTACATTAACATTTTTATTTATCAAAATAATTCGATGTGTGTTTTTTTGTTTAAGGCAAAACAAGAATGGCATGACACTGATGTTTGTCTAGCAGAATTAGTCATTCGTTTACCAAAACCTAATGAAGAAATTCAAACAATTACTCCTAAACCCTTAGCAACATTTACAGGTGAAGGTAAATAATAATTTTTAGTGGTTTCTTCTTTTATTCTATTGATAATTTTACATCAGGTATTTTAACTTCTGCACTTTTTCGTGATATATCAGCTAGTTTAATTGGTGATGAATGGCGTTGGTTAGCACGTCGTTTAGGTATAACACGTATACGTATGGAAGCTATTGAACATGATTATCATTCTGATGCACCTTATTATATGTTACTTACATGGTTTAAACGTGTACCACGTTCAGCTGATAAAGTTTTATTATTAATTCATGCATTAATGAATATAAAACGATGGGATATAGCACAAGATTTACAATCAATGAGAGATGATAAACGTCAAGAACGAAAAATATTTTCAAAAGATGGTAAAAAAAAAATGAAAAGAATATTTAATATAACAAAAAAATTTTGTTTATAAAATTTTAGAACAATTAAGAATTTTTCGTGTACCATTTAACCGTATTTGTCAACATGATGAATGTATTCGTATATGGAAACGATTAGCACGAGAATTAATGTTAACAACTGAAGATATTGAACATATTGAACAACAATATCCATCAAAACAAGAACGATGTTTAAGAAGTTTAGAATATTGGGCTTTAAATAATACTCGAGCTGATATAACAAATTTAGCTCGTATTATAAGATCATTTGGCTTTAAATCTCTTTCCCGTATGTATACAAACTTTATTAAATTAATGTATATATAAAAAAAAAACATTTATTTTTTATTTTAGGGGAAATTGAAAGTATGTCATAGAAATAAATATATATAATTGGTGCTGTATGAATTATGTATATATTTATTTTAAAATTGTTTTCTTTTTATGAATAAAATTATAAAATATTAAATTAATATTTCTATTTAAACATTAAAATATTCATATTTATTCTTAATTATCTTTATGTATATATATGTGTTTAAATTGAAAGATTAATTTGTTTTTCATTTATGAAATAAATATTTTATTAGGTTCTATAAGAATATTTGATTATTAAAAAGACAGAAGAAAAAAAAATGTATATTGATATTTAATTAAAGATTATGTCCAAGTTCATGTATTTCATCAATCATAGAAATAATATCTTCTTTTGTTGTTGCATGATTTGATACAATTGCACGAAAAAAATTCGGATGATTATCAAGACGTTGATAACCAATCATCATTGTACCACTTGTCATCATACGTTCTTTAATTCGAGGTGCTATCTTTAAAAAGAAAAATAGAAATTAAGTTAATTAAAAATTTAATAATTAAATTCTAACTTTATCTAATCGTTCTTTATATTCAAGTGATGTTTGATTAATATTTTGTAAACTTATTGGAATATACCAAAAACAAACATTAATAAATGGTGGCTTTATAAAAAGAAAAAGAAAATTTCATTTTTTAATTATTAAAAATATAGTTTTCTTTTCTTTACTTTCATAACTATTCGAAAATATGGTTGACGTTTACGTATTGTTTCAAAGAAGAATCTAGCTTTATCAAGTAATGTTTCAATATGTTCAGCATAACCTTTATTGCCACGAGCTTTCCATCCAAGCCATAATTTTAATATATCAATATGTCGACCACATTGAATTGTTTTATCACCTGTATCAAGTGATGTTTTATAATGCTTATCCGGTTGAAATAAATAACCAGCTGCCATTTGATTAGCACTCATCAAAACATTCTATAGAAAAATTTTGATATCAAAATATTTTAAAAAGCCTATCGAATTGTCTATTAACCCCTTCATGCTGTGACCTATATATACGGGCAAAGCTTTTGCATAAATTATGTCTATGGCATTTATGATTTTTCTGTTTCATTTTAGAGGACTGGACAATATCCCTCTATGAAAAAGACATTCTTTCATTTCAAGCAGAAATCAGTAACATTTAGAAAGATACTACAAATTTTCTTTTTTTTGTATTATTGCCGAGCGATTTCGGCAGAAACCGATATTTATCAAGCAGAAATGAAAAATACTTGGGGAGAAACTCATCATCCATTTTATCCTTCATAAGCAGAAGTCTAATAGACTTAGAGAGAAATGAACGATTTTAATTTTTTTTCTATTTGTGTTTGTTGAAGCATTTGCCTTTAAGGAGGAAATGATATCTTCTTGTATTAAATTGTACATGAAAATACAAACAGTAAATAATATATTTTTTCCCGTTATTACGATCCATTTCTTCTTAATAATGTATAAATCTTCATTGCGAAAAAGGATTTCTCTACAAAGTAGAAAAATTTACCTCATTGACTGGTCCAACTGTTCCTTGATGCAGTGACTATGCCAATATTTGTACAATAATACTATCCTTGACTATTCTAAGCAATTCCAGGTTGAGATAGAGTAGGATTATTCTGTAAGATTGTAGCATCTAAGCAAGTCATCAAAGTTTTCTCTGATTACCAGAGTCAGTGCATCTATTTTATTATAAAATGAGAAATATGTTTTAATAACATCAATTTTGAATTAAGTTTTAGTAAAGCATTCTATTTAATTCCATATATCATTAGCTTATTATATTCTATTTCCATTTTTTTGTGATAAATCATATGAAACTAAACTCATCTTCGAATCGATAAGAATAGAAAGACAAAAAAACAAAGTAATATCTCTAATTGCAATAGGTTTTCTCGTTTAATAAATCGAATACAAAAAAAAAAGTTCGTTCTTGAACGTTCTATTCTATAATGATAGATTAAATCTTTTGATTTTACATACTGAATGTTTAATTAGAATAGCTGAACATTGAAGATGAACTGACATAAGTTTATGAGGATTCCATGTAAATGAATCGACTCTATAAATATATACATAATAAATTGATAATTTCTATTATTTTCTTCAATTTTTTCTTACTTGTCAATACCTTGAAGAAGATGTTTTGTTTTTGGTGATAATAATGCTGAACCACCCCATGCTCCCTAAAAACATTGAAGTATTCTCTATATATAAGAAAAAAGAAATTTACATCAACATGAAGCCAAATTTTATATTTATGACAAATATGTGCAATTTCTTCAATTGGATCAAATGCACCTAAAACTGTTGATCCTGCTGTAATACCAATAAAAAATACTGAAAATCCTAATTCATGACAATAAAGAATTTTCTCTTCCATCTTTTTAGCTGATACTCGACCACTAATAATAAAAAAAGTGTTTTTTTTAAATTGATTTTAACTACTTACGATTCATCTGGATCAACTTCATAAACATAATCTGTTCCTATACCAAGTAAACCTGCAGCTCGTTTCATTGAATAATGACACTTAATAAAAAAAAAATAATCTTTACAAAAAAAAAGCACAAAATTTTCTTACATGTTTTGAAATAATCATAGCTGGACGTAAACCATCTCGAATTCCATGTTTTTTTATTTCTGGAAATGCATAATGTCTAGCTGCTAATACTGCATATAAATTAGAAACAGCACCACCTGGTGCTAAAACTCCATCACCATTTTTTAATGATAATTCTTGATTTGACCAACCACAACAATGACGCATATGAGCAAGAATACTTTCTTCCATTAGATTAAAAACAGGTGCTACTTCATATGTAAACATATTTGCATTAACAGATGAAGTTATTATTTCACCTACAAGTGATATCATATCAAGACCTTGACTTAATTGATTTATAAAACGAGGATGTCCTTTAAGATAAAAAAAAAATAAACTTTCATGATAAAAAATAAAAGAAAAAAAATTTCTTCCATTACCTGATCGAACAGTTGTTTCAAGGATACGTTCACAATTAGCAAGTATATCATATAAATTAATACCATCATTATCGATTTCAAATGTAAACATTTGTCGATATTCATCCGGTGTACGAAGACCGTTTTTAATAACCTATTATTAAATAATCTTAATAAATTAATTTCTTTTTAAAATATATTTATCACTTACAGGTGAATCATGTTCATTCATTTCCGCTATATAACGAAGTATCATATCAATAGTAGCATATAAAAGTGTTTTTGTTGTTTTCATATCCGATGTATATGGTATAAGATCTAAAAATAATATTTATTCATATTTAAAAAGAAAATAAAAATTTAATTTAATTTAATTTACTTTTATATGTTTGTTCATTTAATTCATCTAAATGAATATAATTCGTAGAATTTTCTGTTGTTGTTTTTTCTGACATTTCTATTTGCAATAGTATTTTTTATTTGAAATGGAATACAAATAATAATGAATTGAGAGCAGCTTATAATGTTTTGCTATCAGCCAAGATCTTATATATATATATATACGTCGATGCGCAAAAATATATTTGCTTTTTCCGAAAAAAAAAGAGAATCCTTTTCCAAAGCACATTTCTTTATTCAAGTACAAAGTAAATAGACATTAAGTGATAAAAATATGTTTTATCTATACAAACATTATCGAAAAAAAAATTGAGAATAAATAAGAGAAGAATAATCCAGACGATTCAATATATTTATCATATACATGTCATGTTTTTTTCATAAATCTGTTCGATCATTCCAGTGGCATACGTGGGAGTGGGATACCAAGGAAGTTGCTCCTCCCGGAGAAAAGTTTCCCGTAGGGAAGTACAGATAAAAAAAAATTATAATAAAAATTTTTGGAAAACTCCATTACAGTGCTCCCCTCTTGAAAAATTCCTGTGTGCGCTACTGGATAATTTACAACCGTTTTGAATCAGCAATATTCACCATTGAAAGAATGAAAATTCTATAAAATTCTAGTGTTGTTAAATTCCTTAAATTCCATGTCACATAGTGCAGGTGAGAGTGAGCGAGGATCATGACTTAGTTGAATTTTTCACGTTTTTGATGATGAATGTATCTCAAACTTTCATTTCGTAAAAATAAATAATTTTGCAAAATAATCATCACATAAAATAGTCACATTTTTATCAAAAATTATTGTTTTTCTTTGATAAAAGGAAAATGTTATTTTCCTTGATGGCATATATATAGTCACTAAAACTTCGTTATATAAAAAAAATCATATACAAAGACATATTTATTTGTATCTTCTGTATTTTCAATTTTTTTCTGTATATACAGAAACTCATTCTATCACCATCTTTTTGCTACAAGATGATAATTCTAGATAGTATTCAATACAACATTCATCATGGTTTGACTCACAATATTAACTTTTTCACTTCACTCTTGAATAGGTATGTGAAGATGAGTATGTAACTGATGCGGTCAATCATTACATGTCAACTTAGTTTCTTTTTTATTCGTCATTATTTTCATGGTAATGATCACATTTTAATGTATGTGGCTCTCTATTATTTTGATATATAATGTGAGAAACAGGAATGTGTCTACAACAATCCCGCAAGAGTCACTTTTTTGTTCCGAATATCTTGCCGATAATGTTATTCAATGAAATGTCTGATCTCGTATTAATTGAGCGTTCTCATATCTATTGCTAGTAGAGATTCCCAAAGGCTTCATTGGTATCAATTACCGATTGATAATGTTGATAGCTGAACAAGAATTTTTTCATCGTTTTAACTTATCACTTGCAAGTCATTATCAATTTAATCCTATTCTTCATCTTCTTCGATTGAATGATATTTCAACACTTGTGATTGATAGTAATGCATCTACATCACAATTAACTCGTTGGCCTAATTTACTTCGCTTGAAAAAATTACGAACTATTGGTATGCATAATCATGATGATCTTTTTATTTTTTTGTAGTACTTCATGCAACTACAATTAAGCATCTTGAATACCATCGAATCAAATGAAAGATTAATACCCGCAAGTATAAATATGGAGAGCCTTCATACACGAAAAAGTTTTAGATAAAAATTAAGACAATTGAATTATTATGCTACTTTTTAATTTCATCATATACATCATTCATCAAGTCAGATCGTCTCAAAGAAAAGTTAAAAACACCATTATATTTGTTGAACTCTGAAAACAATTCAAGTTTTCTTATTTATGTGTGTAAGATTGTTGTATTGAGTTCTATGCTTTGAACTATTTTGGGATCCTAAATAAATTAAAACATTTTTCAATACAAGCCAGATACGTTCTACTAGATAATTTTCCTGCAAATTTTTAATATAGAATTGAGTAATATTGAAATTTCCGTGATTTAAAATATTGAAGAAGAAGAAAATTCTCTACTGCAATCAGACATATTGTAGAACTTAGTTAAAATGTCTTCACTAACTATTTTCTCCTCCAAATGTGAATCAACGAAGTGTCTATTTGTAGAACATCTGCAGAAGATAGAGAAAGCATAGAATTAGGAAACTTCTAAAAATCTTTCTTCCAGTGGAATCTGTCAATTTACAGATTGATAAAAAAATATAGTTTTCTTTCACTGGTATATCTGCGAAACTTATCACTGACGATATTTATAGCGATAAAATTAGACAATTTTCAACGAATGAAATTTAGAAAAACTCGTATTTTCATGTGTCCATATTCTGCATCTTTTTAAATACATATAATAATGTAAAAAAAATGGAATATTAAAAATATACCACTTTCATGTCATCTCTTCTTCAATAGGAACTTAAGTGATCTAAATAATGTCTATTATGGAACTAACACGAAGAGGAAAGAGTTAATCTAAGATTTCTATAACTCACGATGAATTATTTCGAGCAAATTCTATATAAAGGCGACTATGATCTTTTGACCAGATAACGATATATATGTAGGTTAATAGAGGAAGACCCACTCCATCCAACAGTATTTGTATTATTAAATTCTGTTGCATACCAAAGGAAAACCCATACACATAATATTGAGTGAGTATTTAGAATTGGGTCAAAGATCAATTAATAATACTAAAAATTTAGGGAATGGCTGAGCATAGGTATGAATGGTTGTGGCTGTTACTTAATGATTTCCAATAAAACCACAACTTCATCCACTTGTATGCCCTGAAGATTAATCCAGTCTTTGATCTTTAATACTATCATAAATACCTGCTCAATATTATGTATGCAGATTTTCTTGCACGGTATGCAACAGAATTGAATAATATAAATACTGTGAGATGGAGGAAGTCTTCCTCCATAAGTCTACATATATCTCATTATCTGATCAAAAATTCAGATGTAAAGCATATTAGCCTTTGCTGAAGATCTTGTCTTCTACTGGCTTAAATTTCGTATACGAATCGTGTAAATGTGTGCTACTGATTTCTATCAGCATTTAGTTATGAAAATGGCAATATCTAGCAAAAGACTCCAAAATATTATAATTTTCAGAGTCGCTGTTACCTTTTCACAATGATCGTACGTTCTTCGACATATCATTTTAAATTATACCTTAAAAAATATTAAGAAAAACGTAAATCAATTAAAGAACAAGTCTGTTTTTGGTAGTCTATTTATTTTAATCATTTTTAATGGAAATTGATACTATTATGAAAATTTATTATTTAGAAAATTCTGAGAATATTTTTCATTAATTATAAATTATTAATAACCGACATATGAAAAAGAAATAATGTTTTTCATATATTTTTAGTTATCATCTGTATACCATAATCCAAATAATATTGAAATCTATTGAAAAATAAAACTCAAAACGTTTGATGGAAACATGATATTGTGCAAGACATTGAAAAAAGCCTGTTTTTAGTGCATATTTTTCTACATTCTCTTTTAATACAGAGATTGAATAAATATTATCAAATGACATAAAAAATGAAATTTAATATTGTTGCCTTTACCATCGATGAAATTCAAAAATGTAACATAATATGAAGAAAATACGATTATACGCTTATAAAATCTTCTATTTAATATCATAAATCTGCATGAAATTATTTACGGTCAGTAAATTATCAATTCTTATGGTAAAAAAGAACTTTCGAAATAAATAATTAACATTCTGATAATATATGTTAATAGATTTTGACTTTTATCAAATGAATATTTTATTTAAAATAGAATATAAATAATAGTCATTTAAGAATAGCTTATTTCGTTTGATTATTAAAGAAGATTTTATACTGTATGTATGTGTATGTTGATTTGTAAAGATATATTTGCTTTTTTTCCCAGAATATTTTCTTCTTTTAAGCACAAAACAAATAGATATTTAGTAACAAAAACATGTTTTCAATCGCACACACATGTAATCAATAAATGAATAATATATGTTTTTAAAAAAATATTTTTCTAAGATTATTGTGGTGGAATACATATTGGAGAACCACATGGATTATGACAACATTTTTCAGCACCCTTGCAATCACTATCAACATCACAAAAATGTCCATCACATAAGCCCCAATATGGAGTATCAACTTGTGAATCACGTGATGGACATTTGCCTGCTTTTGGTTCATTATCTTTAGGTACGATACAATGAAAGCCACATGGTTGACGAACAAGAAAACAACATTTTTGTCCTGATGGACATTCATCTTTTTCTCTTGAACATGATGATTCACAATTTTGTGGTGGTCGAATAAAACCATAACCAGGACAAACTTTTTCTCCAGCATTAACAACTGAAGCAATAACTAATAATAAAATAGCAAATGAATATGGTGACATGGTTCTTCTAAGAAGTAATTTAGTCTACAATAAATAATAAAATATGAAACTTATATTTGATCATTAATCAATTTAATATTGAAGAAGAAATATAAAAAAATGAAAGGAAATAAATACGAATACAAGTAAATATATAACAGGAGGATATTGTTCTCACTATCATGTTAATCTACATATCGTATTTCTCCTATTCGACCTCGATATTAAATAGAGCTTGTTTTTGATCTTCAAATTAGGCTTACCAAGCAAATATTAAACGATAAGAATAAATTGTGTCCTACTGATACTTGTTTTTTTTTATATCAAAAATGGTTGATAAGGACAATGACAA
The DNA here is from genome assembly GCA_022393335.1 of Macrotrachela quadricornifera. Classification (NCBI taxonomy): domain Eukaryota; kingdom Metazoa; phylum Rotifera; class Eurotatoria; order Philodinida; family Philodinidae; genus Macrotrachela; species Macrotrachela quadricornifera. The sequence goes on along the minus strand of JAJEKB010000720.1, from coordinate 8,342 downwards.
GCATTGATCAATATTTGTTATTTAAAAATTGACACAAATACGTTAATCGTACAAATTATCTCACCTTTCGATTTCATGATAATGTTAAATATTTATATTTGAATTCTTAGAAAATAATTATAAATGACACTTAAAATATAATTTCATTTTCATACATAATAGAATTATTTTTCAATTTGAATTTAAGATATTTTGATAGAATATCTTGTTTAGAACCTTGACATAGATTATGTATATTATCCGTACAATCTTTGATATTCTCCTACGATTAACATATGACTTCTATTAATCTGATTTAAAAACAATATTTAATTCATTCGAATTTATCAATAAGATTATTAGTCGAAATATATTGGATGTTTTTTTCAATATTGAAAACAAATATATTATTTTTCGTACAGCCACATGTAAATAAATAACTAATCAACAAAAGATCGGACAACTTTTTCGTGCTCTTTTTTTATTATACAATCTCCATAATCAAAATAACACTGAAAATTTCATGATAAAGATATATATTATTCAACAATATCCTTGATCTTTTGCATTAGATCAACAAAAGAACTTTCATTTTTTTCAATAATATTTATATCAACATACTTAAAATCATTTATAGATTTATAAATAAATATCTATCTTTATTAATTACTATTGAAAATTTCATTTATAATTTTATCAAAAAGTTTTAACCTTCACTAATCTTTTTCATTTAAACTTTAAATAAAAACTCAAATATTCTTATAATGTCATAAGATTACATTTCATCTCTCATATTTAATATACATTTTAATTAATAAATGGAGAAATAATGCTATTTTTTTATCTTATAAGTAAAGAAAAAAAAACAACGTAATAATCTCTCAATTATATAGTACATATTATAAACGTTGTAGTATAAAAAGAGAAACAAACATATGCATAGTATAAAAAAATAGTGAAACAAACAAAAAGCATATAATCGAAAAATTGCATAGAACGCGAGAGATCGTATACTGTACATTAAAAAAAAAAAAGATGTGAGTAAAATCTAGCACCATCACTACCACTGTTAACATTAATAAATTTTCATGAATAAATCTATGAATTTAAACGAGATGCTCGTTGTTGATAGGATTTATTCAAATAATGTTTTGCTAAAAAATAAAAATTATACAAAATAAATTTCATATTCAATTAAAAAAAAGCAAAGCATAAAGAACTTTATACAAAAAACAAAAGCGGAGCAAATATGTTTCAATCAGCTCACCCTGATGCTGATGATCATAAATCTTTAAAAATCAAAAAAAAAAGAAATCATTGTGATACACACTCACACAATAATCATATTCATGCATTTAGATTTAAATTAATTAATATTAATTAGCTAACCTGCAACTTGTCGACTTTTTTCTTTTGCTTCTTCTGCAAGTGCGGATTGTAAATTAAGAGCCTAAAAAAAAGATAAATTAAGAAATTCATTTCTATCGTTTAGTTATCTGTTCTATGCATAATATTTAATCTTAATTATTGAATTACTCTTAAGATTAATAACATACTTTTTCACGTTCTTTTTCTATTCTTCGATGATTAAAAGGTGAATGAATATCTTTATCATTATAATCAAGTTCATTAATTTCTTGCATACTAAAATAAAAAAATTGAAATAATAATCTTTTTTTGTTTTATTTTTTTCTTAACCTTTGTTTTGAAAGCATTTTTCGCACTTCTTCCTTTTTTTTCATTTTTGCTAAACGTTCATTTGCTGTTAACATTTGATCATCATTATCAAAATCAACTAATCGATCAGGTATATCAACTTTATCTGGTTTAAAGATCTATTTAAATAACATAATGAAAAAAAAGATAGAAATCTTTAATTAATAATTATATATATATCTATACTTCTTTGTCAATTGTATCAATATCAAAATCTTTTTTTGTTTCAATTGTTGTACGTGTATGTGGATATGGTTTAAGTATACTCTAAATTTCAGAAGATTAAATATTGAAATTATTTATTTTCTATAGAAAAATCTGTTCACATTTGGTATAATTCCATTTTCACGTCTAGCAGATTTAACTGTTGCAATACGTGTAGTTGTTGTATTATTATTACTATTATTTGTATTTAAATGTATATTATTTCGTCTTGGTGACCATTTAGTTGATGATCGTAATCCATCACGAACCTGAATAGACAAAGTCATTTTTTTTTGTTATTAGAAAGAACATATATTTACAAAATTATCTGCTGAAGGACCACGAACTGGTTCAGATGTATCAGCATAACGAGTTACTGATACAGATCTTGTTTCTATAATTAAAAATAACTCGCAGTCATTATTGCTTATAAAGATTTATATTTACTAGTTGGACTTGGACTTCGCCGATGCCATTCATAATTTTCATTCGTATAATTATTAATTCGATAATTTGGACTGCCATCTAAATAAAATATATATTGAAAAATAAAGACTAAATTTAATTTATTTACTTCGATGATACTGTTGATTTGAAGGTAAATGCATACTTGATGGACGTGTTTGATAACGTGATGAACGTTGATATTCATCCTAAATAAATATTATTAAAGTTAATAAAATAATTGGAAAATTTTTTTTTTGAAATACTCTTGTTCGTTCAGATTGATTTCTTGGTCTCATTGAATCTATATCAGTTTCGTTATATGGACGCCATGCACCACGATTTGATGTTATGACTCCTTAAATATACATATCAATGATTCTTTGAAATTTCTTTTCTTTTTTTTTTCGTTTTACCATCATCACCCAATGGAATTGTATTAATATAAGATAAAATATATTTTTCTAATGAACGTAAATTTGTAACTAATTCAGTTAGTTGCTATTTAAAAAAAAAATATATATATATATTTTCTTTGATTTAAAATCATCTTTATTTTTACCTGACTAACATGTGATACATAACCATCAGTTGTACTTATTTGTTCACGTAATAATGGTAAAATAGTTTCTACTCGATTTTGTTCATTTGATGAATATATTTGACGATTCCATTGAAGTAATGATGTAAAATCATTTAATAATGACTAAATAATAAATATTAATTTATAATTAAAATTCTATTTCATTTTAATAATATACTTGATGTTGAAGTAATGTTGATAATTCATCTTGAAGTTGAACAGCTAAATTTCAATAAAAAAAGAAATTATTAAAAGAAACTGAAAATTTTTATTTGCCTAATTTATCTTCATGTAATACTCGATCAATATCATTCTATTTAAACAAAAAAAAAAACAATATATACATATAGTAATACTTGAAAAAATATATATATTTACAAGAATAGATAATTGAGTATCATCAAGATCTTTACGTGCATTTAATGAATGAATTAAATTGATTAAAGTTGAACGACGTTGTAAAAATGTTGTCTAATCATATACATATAATAAGATTTTCTTTTGAAAGTTTGATTTTTAATAAGTTTTTACAAACCTCACTTTTTAATATTAACCATTCATGTGAAGAAATTTCTTTAAGTAAATGTTGAAGATCAACGGCCTAAACAATAAATATACATATGATTAAAGCAATCTTTCATTTTTTTTCTTGTATTTTTTTAATCACTTTTCGATTCCATATTGATTTTGAACGTTGTAATTGTTCAGCAATTTTTCGACAATGATGAATAAATACCGTTTGTTGTGATGATGAACTAAAAGGAAAAATTTTTTTTTTTGTTTTTTGTTGAAATCTAACATAACAAAATCTATTTATACCTATTTCTTAAAAATGCATTTCCACCATATAATTGATCTGTAACTTTCTCATAAAATGTTTGTAAATGATAAAGTAATTCAATATATCGTTTAATAATTCTTGATAATTTTGTATATGATTCATGCTAAATTTAAAAGAAAAAACAAATAAGACTTTTATTTTATTTTAATTTATATTCTTACATGATCATGTTCAAAACGTTGACTACCACTCATATTTGACATTGCAGATATTGGTCGAGTTGATACAGCTAAAACAATATCTTTGATTTTTATTTTAAAAAAAGTATCTTTAGTTCTTACGCATTTGACGATTTGATGATTGAGAAGAATTGAACTATAGAATGAAATACATATCATAGAAGAAGAAAAAAAAACAATTAATACGAAGATCAATATTGACCAGATGACCCTCATATATATCAATAGTGATCATCGACGACTTCAATACAAATTAGTATACATATTCGTATAGAAAAAAAAAAGATGAAGAGAAATGATACTCAGTTTTCTTCTCATTACACATACAAATGCTTAGAATGATGTCTCCCAATCTGATTAAACATACAATGAACATGATCTCATTTTTTTGTGACCCAGAAAAATATAAAGAAGAGAAATAGATGAAGACATGTATACGTTAATCATCAAGATAGTAAGAGAGAGAGAGAAATACTTACTCCGCCTCGTTTATTACATATTCGTGGTGATTGAGTCCAACCAGTATTAGATGAAGGTGGACGAGTTATCAGACTATTTCCTAAGCGATGATCTCTAGAAACAAAAAAGTGATTGAAATATTATTTAGATTATTATCGAATAATTTGTTTAGTCTTAAATCATTATATTATCTTGAACTATTAAATTTTCTTAGTATGTAATAAATCATATTAATTTTTATTGAAACAAACCTTTCTAACATACGATTTTGCCAAGCCATTAATTCATGTTCAGTATATGTTCTATAATGATTATTTGGACTTGTTCGAGGTCGTTCATGGTATTCATATTGATGATAAGATTGTGTAAGATGAGGAGGAGGAGGAGGTGATGTACTAGTCGTTGGTGTAGTAAAATCACCAATTGATTTTGATCGTCGACGTAATATTGATCGTGTTGATGATTGTCGAGATCGAGTTGTTGGAGACATATATTGTTGACGAGGTGATTCCTCAGATGGATAATAATCTGATTGTATAATACGACTTGGTCCAAGAACGAGACGATCAACAACAGCAAATTCGTTTCCCTCACGTTGTCTAGTCAATGTAGGCGTTCGCAATTTAAAACGTTGAGGAAGTGGTGATCTATCTACAAGACGTTCATTATAATCTTCTATCGATTCATCTAATCGTCTTGGAGTCCTCGTAATTGTACGATGATCATTGTTGTTATTATTATTGTTTGATGTAAACGACGACGGTGTCTGTCCGTTTGTTGAGCGATTAACGTCAAAGCCCCACGAACCCATTGTTGCCGACGATGACTGATGAATAACACCATTACCAGTACTCAAATGATATCGTGGTGATAATGAACGTGGACGATACCAACGACTATCTTCACCATCCTCCTCCTCTTCATGTAAACCTACAAATCGATTTTGATCATTTAAAGTTGTTGTTGTCGCAACAGGCATTGTTGGTTTATATGATCTATAGAAAAACAAAAATGAAAAGAAAATAATGATTAATATTATTATTTATAAAAAAAAGAAAAAAGTTGATCTATTTATTCTTAATATTGTTATGATATACCTTTTTTGTGTCATTTTTTATGATTAAAAAAGAATATAAATTTCTCTTCATTTTTGTCTTGATGTTGCGTCGTCATCGACAAAGAATAGTGAAAAGTAAATTTTCATATTCGAATGAATGAATGAATGAATGAATAAAAATAGATCGACTAAAGAAGGGTGGGATGGCGATGGCGGTGGTGCAGCTACCGTTTGTATCGAACGGAAGAACAACGCAATAAGACGGTACAGACAGAAAGAAAGAAAAATTGAGAAAAAAAAATGAGAAGAGAACTTCAGTTCAATATTCGATTACACAAATTGACACATAGACAAAGCAGTAGTATAGGCTGTTCTGTCTCTGTCTCTCTGTCTCTCCCTCTCTCTCTCTCTCTGTTCCTTTATTTCTCGTACGCGCACGTACTGAATGAAACTGAGTTTGAATGAAGAAAGAGACTGAACACAAATGTACATAAATAGAACTATGCATGTGCTGACTATCGTCTCAATGTTGCATCATAGGAGTCTATTGACAGAATAAATGATTGAAAGGAAAAAAAATACTCAATATTCATCAGCTCCTCGACTTGTTTTCGAAATCCACAAGGCTGTCAGTCGGCAAGCAGGTCATTTTCACCCATATATATGCATATATATACACATATATACAAATCGATAATTAATGATTGGCGAGCTTGTTCACTTACTTTCATATAGAACACTTTAAAAGCTGTCAAAAAGAGTATAGAGGATACGGAGGCGTAAAGGTGTCGGCGACAAGAGTAATAGTATGTAGTAAGCGTTCGTCTTTTTTTTCTCTTTCTTTTCAATATAAGGTGTGCTTGTCATCTAATTAGGACTACTGTAAACTGAACAAAAAAAAAACAGAGACAACAAAAAAAAGGACGAGCAACAAACAAGTGTGATAGAGATGAAGTTTCACATGGGAGTGATGATGATCTATTGCATAAAAAAAAGATCAACTAACACACAGCATGCATGATAGTAATGGCAATGTTGACTCAAATCTTAATCGGACCTCAGACACTTCCCGTGATTATATAGGTCATCTATACGTGTGTGTATGTATGCTCAGTCTCTGCTGTGATGGTTGATCCACAGACACTAATCTCAAACAAGGACGATGTAACAATATGTAAGAAATAACAAGGGCATATGTATATGTATAAAAGAAAATGTAAAAAATTCTCGATCAATAAAACTTACTTGACAAATAAAGCTTGTTTTAAATTTTTCATCTTTGATGATGAGAGCACTTGTAGTTTTACTTAACAAATAACTTACTATTCCGTTATCTACTTCTCCTTTTTCTTTTATACTTGCCGTATAATGCCTCTTACCATTACTACTATCTTACTATTACTCGCCAGTCGGTGTAGATCGATGGCATTCAATGTTCTTTTTGTCTTGACCTATGCACTCTTATTGCATCTCAAAACAAAATAAAACAAATCCTTTTTTTCGCTCAATCGAATCTGGTAGCTCCTTATAACAGCTCAAATTTCTCATACTGTCTTATCGATATTAAAAGGTGTATATAAAAAAAAAAGAACAATTTTTCTTCTCTTCTTCTTCTTTATATTATTTTGACTAGCGTTACTATTACTTTAAAGTAAACTCTTCACTATACATTATATACATCAAAGTATATAACATAACATGTACATAAGGGACAGTACAGTACGTTCATCATTCATCTATTCGAAAAATTACAAAAACACTGTCCAACACTTTTCAATGTAAAGACCCGTGTGCACGCGTCCGTCGTCGCCGCCGGTATACAATTGAAAATTGATAATATTAGATGGCTGCACTAAAAAATATAGGTAGGTAGACATTATGTGAAGAGCAACTGTACATATATACATATATATGTATGTATGCGGCTACAATCATTCATGGAACAGCATATACAGTGCTTCACGTCGCAATTGAGATGCAAATTGCCTTTTTTTTTTCGTCATTGGTTTTTTTTCTTGATCGTTATTAATCAGCCTCGTTTACCAGACGTAAACGAAGAAAGAAAAAGAAAGTTATTCTCTTGTAAAACGACATTTTTTTTCTCTTTCTTTTTTGAATCAAATTTTTCTTACTTATATTGTGATCTTGAACTATTATTATTTATCCAACCATGATAATCTGATTCATTATCTGTATCAATTGAATGCAAATCAGTAGCAAAATTAGGTCTAATATATGAATATTGAAACAAGATATACAAAATAAATAAATAAATAAATGAATATTTACTCAACAAGTAGATCATTGGTAATTGAAGCTGAAAGACGTAATGCATTGATCCATTGTGTCATTGATTGTTTACTTTCAGCTGCACAATATACTGGTTTTTCATTTGTTGAATTAGGATCATAAAGCTAATCAATTAAAATATTTAAAAATTCTATGAAATTATTTTAATTACTTTAAAAGTATATCCTTTATGTGATATTGAATCATATGAATTTGTAACTGATACACGATAATTTTTAATATTAATTATATTTTCCAAACGTTTATAACGTGAATCTTTTGAAGGAAAAGAAAAACAAAGGTCATTCAATATATAATTTGTTTTAGTAACAATATATAAAACAAATATACAAACAAACTATAATTTTTACCTTGGTATATAGACAATTGTTGATCTTGTAAATGAAGCCATCGTTTTTTCCAATGTTTAAAGGTTTTATTGGCATAATAAATGTATAAAATACCTGATTTTTCAACGAGATTCGTCCTTGAAAAAATAAACAAGAAGAAAAAAAAAAGAAAAAGAAAAAATTAAAATATTATTTCAATTAAATTAATAATAGAGTAAAAATTTCTTTTCTATCTCACTCT
>JAJEKB010000718.1:0-26518 GCA_022393335.1 Macrotrachela quadricornifera | reverse complement strand
TTAGTAAATATTTACCTGAGGAAAATTTCGTTTGCCATTTAGGATTTATTGGTGCGCCATGTGGTGCAAGAAGAGGTGAATTACCCATAAATTGATGTGGATCATCAACATTTAAATTTTGTTCATAACCACTAACAATTTGTTGTTGATAACGTCGATTAAGATATATAAATAAACCCATAAATATTAAACATATAATACCATATGCACGAAATGTTATATCAGTACCAAAATATGATGCAAAAAAGCCACCAAATAATGCTCCACATCCTCTTCCAAAACCAAAATGAAAACCTTGTAAAACACCTTGACAAGATAAACGTAAATTTTCTGGTGCTGCTTGAGATAAATATGAACAAGCCGTAGCCCAAACAGCAGCATGAGTTAATCCTAAACATAAAATATATTTTTATTTTTTCATCTATCAAAAATAAAAATATTTTATTCTTTTATTCCTTTTACCTTGAATAAATTCAAATGGTAGCACCCACCATGGATTTGATATAATTGATATATAAACAAAACGTATAAAATTTCCTAATAAACCCAAATAAAGAATTTTGATATGACCAAAACGATAAATAAGTTCATGTAAGAAAAAATAAGCAAATAATTCACTTGTATGATTAATAACTGAAGCCACACCTAAAAAATTGAAAAAGAAAAAAAAATTTTCAAATAATTCAATTTTAAAAATCTATTTTTATTTTATTTTATCCCAAATTCTTTTTCAAACTATCATAGTTCTATTTACAAAACATGTCTTTTTCTTTATTTTTAATTATCATACTTTTTTTGTTTATACATATTTCTTTATACATTGCGTGATAAAATTCTCTATATGACTTCCTGTTATTATATGATTAAAAAGATAATGAGCATAGATTCTGAAATAACATCGAATCTATTCTATATGAAATTTAATACAAGTCAATGAATAATAATAATAATAATACTATAGATTCTTTAGTTGTTCATGATTAATATTAATTACCGAAAAGTGTTGGTGATCCACCAAGATCTTGTAGATGCCAGAAAAGAAATGTAAATACAAGACCAACACCACAACCCATCCACCTTAATAAAAATAAAAATAAAAATTAAATATAAATAAATCATTTTTCTTTTTTTTTGTATTTTGTTACCATGCAATAAAAAGAAATGTCCCATTTTTTAATGTCATAAATATTTGTATAAGTTGCATAAATTTCATTGTATTTGATATTTGATATTGTTGTTGTTGTTGTTGCTGTTGTTGTTGTTTTAAATTAATTTGTATTTGTTGTTCATCATTAATAATACTATGTATATTATGTTCATTTGTATTTAATTTAGCTGTTGGATATACTGTTCGTTTTAAATCTTTATTTAATGTATTTAATGGTACTTGTTCATTTATATCATATGTAAATTGAAAACGTGTTGCTGTTATTAATGCAAATGTCATACAAACACTAAAAGCAGCAAAACAAACGGTATAATTTTTTTCAAGTGGTCCACTTGTTCCACAAGCATAAAATGTAAGTGATTTTGATTGATCTAATTATTAAAAAAAGAATATATATATATTATATTATTTTGTTTTCTTTTTGTTTTAATTTAATTTTACCAAGTATAGTAGCAACAATAAATATAGCAAAACCCCAACCTAAACTTCCAAACATTCGTTGTCGTCCATATAATTCAGTATCTTGTCTTAAATATGTTAATGTACAAGCATCCTAAATAGGAAAATTTTAATTAAAATATAAAAATAAAAAAATAAAAAATATTACAGCTAATGTAATTGCTGGTGCACTAAAAAATTCTCCAATTATAATAAGAAGTAAGAAGACCATAAAAACATTTCGTACATCTTTTTTATCATATAATACAGGTGATGCAAGTGGTTTAACAAGAGAAAGATTTGTAAATGTTATTGCAATTGGATTACCAATAGTTTTTTGTGGTGTATTTATATGTAATATATTATTTGTATCAGATTGTTTTTTACTAGATTTAGTTGTTGTTTGAGATTTTTCATTTATTAAATCATCTTCTTCATTATCTTCAACATCATCATCTTCATAATCATCATTAAAATATAGAGTTGTTTTAATTGTTGTTGGTGTTGTTAATTTCTTAGTAGGTTTTTGTCGTTTTGTTGTTGATAAAGTTGTATTAAGAATTTGATGAATAGTTGAATTTAAAACATTTTTCATAATTGAATTTGTTCTATTTAAAATTGGATTTTTTTCTTGAACAATTATTTCTTTTGTTTTATTTAAATTTTTTAATGATACTGTTGATAATGTTTGTATTTGTCGTTTAACATGAATTTTAATATTAGTTTTTATTGTACTAGTTGCATAACCAACACGTTCAATTGATTGATGTGTAGCATTCATTTCTCTCCAACATGAATGTGGTGGTGGTTTAATAAGACCAATAGCAACAGTAAAAATAATCCAAGATAAAAGTGCCATTAATAAAATATTTTTAGCTTGTCGAAAACGTGTTGAAACAACACTCCAAAATGGTGCCGAAACGAATTCAACAAATGGTCTATAAAATAAAAGATAGAATTAAATTACTCTTTAAAATTTATCTTTAGTAAAAATAAATTGATTTCTTCTGTTTTACGTAAGATATTCTTATTTTGCATAAAGTATCTAGATTGTATTGTCAATCTTAGTTAAATAAGTGGATATTTCAAGTGCTATTCATTATAAAGAGAAAATGAGTTGATGTAATTACATAAAAGGAAAAGAAAAGACTATCAGTATTTTTCATTTTCTTCTTTTTTTTTTTGTCTAAGTACTTTATATTCGGCAACACTCTATCTATTCTTCTTTTCTTTTATAAACGATAAAAATCGAAATACTAAATAAAATAATCTATTTCTATTTACCGAAAGCCCATGAGGATACCACAATATGATGGACCCATACCCATTTGTTTAAAATAGATTGAAAGAAGTGGAAAAAGTGATCCAAATGCAGCAAAATACCAAAAATAAAAAAGTTTTGCATAGAATAATGTTCGATCAATATTTTCTGGTAATGCATCAATTATATTAGGTGTACGTCGAAATATTTTAGGTGGTTTTTGTAATAATGTTGAACCAAATAATTTACCAATACGTGTAGCAGTTGAACTTCTTTCATTATCATATTCATAAAGTTCAGTTTGATCATGATCATATTGTTGACGATAAGGATCATTCATATTCTGATAAATGCCACGAGATTCCATTATATAAATATATATATATTTAATCAAAATTTTCTATATAAATACAGAAAAATGATTCATCTGTAATTAATGATATACTTGATTCTGTTACCCATTTATCGTACCTTTTAATATCTTAACAACAAAAAAAAAAACGAGAGAACTAAAGTGCATTAAAGAACAAGGAAAAGAAATGAATCGAATATGGTTCGCTCGAGAGTTGCACTCTTGCTAACAACTACAACTATTACTATTGATACTACACTGACGACAATAGCATGATGTTAATTGTGACTCGTTCAGCTTTTGTCGTTTATCTCATACAAGCAAGCGTAGTCGCTATAGAAGATCTTTTCTTTTCTTTTCTTTCTATACTTAGTTGAACGACAATAGACGACAGCCGGTGGCAGCTATGAAATACGAAGAAAACAAAGGACGTTTGGAAAAAGAAAACGATGACAACACGCAATAAAACGCAACGTCATTTTCTATTATAATATGCTGTTAGTCAACAGGCAAGCAAGAAGGAAAGTTCGTTCTATACAACGTCGAATCATCTCTATTTCTCGATTTTTTTCCTTTTTTTTTTTTCTTCTTCTTCTTCTTCTTCTTCTTTTATTCTCTTGTACGACAACAGTTCATTACTTTGAGAAACGACAAAAAAAAGGGGTGGGAAAAAGCAAGATCATACTAGTAGCTTTTTTCGATGGCGACTACTGTTCTTTGTCAAATAATAAGAAGAGAAATAGACTAAAATCTCTGAACATTCCTTTTTGGTAAACATCACTTTTGTATGTTAACACAAGAAAGCCTAAAGGACCAAGTGCATATACGAGAATTTTTCAAGACATCTAACATTCTTATGTAAAGTGATAGATGACATGAATTTATGCTTATAGCAAACTGATTTTAACGGATGTTAGTTTTCATGCATTTGTAACAAAACAAATAACATTTATAAGTAAAAGAGAATTAAATCATGAAGAACAAATAATTTCTTCTCGGATAATGTTCATCTTATTGATTAGTCGGAAAAGAATACGAAGAAGAAGAAAAAAACTCATGACGAGACAAATTTCGAAGAACAAACTTGAAAAATATATTGACTATCTTATTTATAGCAAGTAAATATTAAACGAAAGAAGAAAAAGAAAACCAGAAAAATAAATTAATAAACGACGACGAAAGATTGAATTAATATTTTAGCATATCAGTCATTTTTTTCCTCACTTAACAATTATTAAATCTATCAATCATACAAACAAACTTCTCGATTTATATTTTTCTATCACAAACAGAAAAATATCTCTCATTTTTTTTTTATTTGATATAGGAAAAGTTCAATTATATAGTATTTTTCTTTTTCTTTCAAGTATATATCTTTTATTCTTTTTTCTATTAATTAAAAATTCACTTAATAAACTTTCGGAATTAACAAAGCTTGAAAAGACATGTAGATAGAAGAGAAAAAAGAAAGAAAGCTGGTTTACGGAAAGAAGAAAAAGCATTCATTCGAATGTGTTAGGTTTGTTATTCTGATCCGTTATTATGTCAAATCTTTCTTTATTCTTTTTTTTTCTATATTTAAATCTACGAATATATTAATTCTCTCAAAAAAGAAAAAAAATATAAATATACTCGCTAAACATGCGAATTTATTACAGGATATAGATTATTGAGTCAAATCAATTTTGAATATATGATAATGATAAGAAAAAAGGTTCTATAAAAATATAATACAATAGAAAACAAAAGATAAAAATCTTGACAATATAATAAATCTTTAATAGATAGAAAAGATCAATTCTAGTTCCGTAAAAACGGAAATGAGTTCAGGTGTATCCGGCAAAAAACTGGCAATTTCACAATTATCTTTCAAACATATATTCTCCAGGATAAAAAACAAGATTTCTCTGCAATAAATATGATAGTTTCTTATTAATATTTCAATATAATACATTCATATTTACATAGATAGGAATAAAATTTTTTGAAATAATAAAAAAAACAAAACAAATTACAATATATATTATAATTAGAAAAATTTTTAGATAATCTCTTGAGAGAGTTTTTGATTAATAGAAGAAAAAATTAGTTGCCTTTGAGACAATTCTTTTTACGAATCATTCATTAGAAAATAAATCAAATTTTTTTTTCTATGCATGATTAAATGAATGTCATTCAATTATAGATTTAATATAAAATATAGAAAAAAATATGATTGTATTTCATTTCTATATATTTCAATTAATTGTGTATTTTTTAAAAAAAATTCGAAAAAACAAAATCGTTTTAATGAAGTTTTTCTTTATATAAATAATCAAAATTACACTTTATTATTTTCATTAATGAAGGTCTATTATGACAATTAAAAATAAAAACATTAGTTTTTCTTTAATCTATTTTATATAGACCTTGAATATTCTAGACATAACATGTTTCTTTCTTTTTTTTATCATAATCAATGAGCAATAAAAAAAAATTTTAAGTGTGCCTTAATAAGCATTCCATTTAATATACTTTTGTTTTATTGTTAGATTAAATTAATCTTGTCTTAAAGTTTCATAATAAATATTTTTTTATTAGATATAAAGGATGACCTTGAATGAATTGAAAAAGGTCATTTTGTTTCTTTGAGACGTGTTTTCATAAATCTTTCTTGTCATATTATCGACCGTCAATAAGTATTGATATGTAAATTAAAAAAGTACTTTTGTTTTTAGTTTTAAAGAAATATGTAACAAATAATGAGAATTTGTCCAATTGAATTATAAATATTGAAAATTTTTGTAGTTTAAATCTAATATTGTTTCTTTTTTAATAACAATTAAAGAAAATAAAACCTCTAATGATTATCTATAGAACAGTGAACAACTGCCATCTGTACAATTTTAAATATAAATTTATTGGATTAAAATGATTATGAAATACTATTAAAAATATACAAAGAATCAAATTTATATAGCAGAAATATCTTTATTTAAAAACAATTTTGTATAATAAAATTAATTGATATGATATTATTTTATTATATTGTGTCATAAACTTTTTATTAATTATATTTATAAGTGAGTCTTATTGAAATGAAAGTACCTGTTAACCTGAAATATTTATTTGAATATATAGAATGAAAACAATTTTTCTATGAAAGTAAAATGAATTATTTTGTTCGCATACTATATATGTTCATGACATATTATTCTTTTTCATTTTCTGTTTTCATATATCGTCCATATTATTGTCTTAAGTATATACATATACATACAACGACGACTGTGACAGAAAATAATTTTACAAAATGCCATCGATGGCGATTGGCAGATTTTTTCCCATTCCATCGTCAATTTCCTCTTATTCTAATATTTCAAATGAAATATTTTCTCGTATTCCAACATATGACGATGATCAAACAATTGTTACATTATCACCATCAATTAATTTAACATATAAAATTATACTTCCATGTTTAATTCTTATTGGTACATGTGGTTCAATAATAAGTTTAAAATGTCTTTATGCTCAAAGATTTAATAAAAATAATTCAACATATATATTCTTCTTTTTTATTTCTCTTATCGATTTATCAATATTATATACAGGTGCTCTTCGATTATTAATATTAGCATTCATAGGTTAGATAAAAATAAAAATATATTAAAAATTACAAATTGTTTTCTTTTATCTGCTAGGTTTCGATGTACGATCTACATCATTACTTATATGTCGTATTCATCGATTTACAACTTATTTTTTATTACAATTTTCTTCATGTCTTTTAGCTTTAATGACATTAGATCGAGCACGTAAAACTTTATCAATGTTACCACCATTAAAAAAAACTATTATAACAATGCGATCAACAAAAATATTAACAAATGATCATCGTATAACATTTAGTGCACGTGCAAAACGAAGTAAAATGTTATGGATAACATGTATTGTTATGTTATGTCTTCTTATACTTGATTCACATTTTTTTTATTGTACTGGTTATCAACATGAAAAAAATAAAGATCAACTTGTATGTCAATCAATTGGATATAATTCACATTGTCGACGTTATTGGTTAATTTATTTATGGGTTGATGCATTTCTATATTCGTATTTACCATTTTCTGTTATAACAATATGTAATATACGTTTAGTTATTTATTTAAAACAACAACGTCAAAAACGTTTAGCATTAACATCATCAACAACACGTATATCACATAATCATCGTGTAACATGTTCAATTATATTAATGTCTGTACTATTTCTTATATTTTCTGTACCAGTTGCATTTATGGAACAATTTGAATATAAACTAAATCAATATAAATATTTTCATCATTGTCTTGCTATAGCTTATCTAGTTATGTATTTTAATCATACAATATCATTTTTTTTATTTCTTTTCGGTTCACAATTTCGACAATCAGTTAAAGAACTTATATGGATGCAATCAGAAGAACAATCAAGAACAGATACAACTTTATTTGCTCTTGTTCCAAGATGAGTGGTAGAAATAAAATATATAATTTCATATCATATTTATTATTTATATGTATAGATATTTAAAAAAAAAAAAGAATATATATTTTTATAATTATGATATTGTGCAATTACTTCCATTTTTCTAGAAAACAAAAAGAAAATAATTGATTTGTTTTTAAATTAATTTATATATTTACCGGTACATTTGGTACTGTATTATCATTTTCTGCTAATTGAGATTTAAGTTGATATTGTTCGGATGGTGTACCAGCAATTAAACCATATTGTCCATCATGAACAGGACGTAAATTTTGATCACCAAGTGGTTGATCAAACCAACGACGATTAGCAACAACACTTGTTTCACGTCCATAATCAGGTGTTGGTTCTAAATTACTATAAGTTGGTTTTGTACTCTATTAAATAAAATAGAAAAAAAAAGAAAGAAAATAATAATAATAATAATAATAATATCTATTTTTAATTAATCAAATCAAACTTTTTGCATTTGTATTGGAATAGATTTTGATTTTCCTTGGGGATCAGATGCTGCTGAACGTCGTGATACAGGTGTATCTACTAAATTATCAGAAGTAAATTTAGCTAAAGTAAATTCTGCTGGTTGATATCCATTATTATTATTATTATTATTATCATAAAGACGTTGTTTAGATGATGTCAATGATGGCGGTAATTTAAGTACTGGCATACCACCAGCAACACCATTATTTGATGATGCATGTTCTGTGTCAATAATTGCTTGACCATTATATAGTGAACCTGGATTTGATAAAATAATTGATTTTACTGGAGATGAACGAATATTATCTATAAAGAATAATTAGATAATATATAATGAAGTACGAGAAATACTTTTTGCTTGTTGTCGTCTACCACCTTCGAATGGTTTTATTTGACCATTTGGTGTCATATATAAAACTTCAGCTTTATTTGGAACTGGTTCTTTATGATTAATAGTCATTGATGGAGGCATAGTATCATATGTAAAAGCATTAGTTATTTCAGGTTTAATCTAGAGATAAATTAAAATCGTATTTAAAAACATAATAAAAATATATTACTAATCGTCCAGATGATGTTCGATAATAAATTACTTCTTGAATCATATCATAATCAACTGCTGATGGATCATAAGCAAGTGCAAGTTCAGTTGTCGCAGGTTCTGTTGCATCGATACCAATTGATTTTTTACGTACTTTACGTGGTTTTGGCTTTGGTTGTCGAGCTGGTGGTGGCGGAGGAGGAGGTGGCGGTGGTGGTGGTGGTTGTTTTGGTTCTTCCGGAGGAGGTGCTATTGATTTATATTTTTCCATTAGTTCTTTATGTTGATGATCTTTACATCGACACCAATCATAAACAACTTGATCACCTTCAAAACGCATAACTTGATGACGACAATTACATGTTTCTTCTTTAGCTTGTTCTAATGCTAATAATTCCCAATGATTTAATTTTGATTTTGGTTGTCCATGAGGATTTTTTTTCTTTGTACCTTTTTTTCGTTTTTTCTTTTTTAATGGTTTTGAAAACATTTGTCGTTGATTTTCATCCGTATTCATAGGTTCTTGACGATTAATATATAAACGATTTAATTCATCTAAATCTTCAACTACTAAATCACCATTTGTTGATTTTGTCTGTAATTTTACTTTATTTTGTGTATTATTTGCATAATTTCCATTAGATTCAGCCATTACTCTACCTGTAACATTTGTTGTTTGATTATCATTATCATCTTCATCATCATCATCATCCTCATCTTCATCTTCATCATCGTCATCATCTTCATCATCGTCATTTGAATCTACATCAAAAATATATATTTCAAAAATTAACTTATAAATTTTTACCATATCGATTATTTATTCTTCTAACATTATGTGGTTGTGATGTATAATTTGAATTAAATGATGGTGATGTCTTTTTATTTTCAAGACGATGAACCTATATTTTTATATCAGAAATACATAAAGAACTATTTTATTTTTGTTTTAAATTAATTAATATACTTGTTTAAGAAGCATATCAGCAAGTGATTCAGGTAAAGCTGTTGGACCAAGAAATCTTGTTGGTATTCCTTTAGTTGGTTCAATTTTAATTCTTAAAAAAAAAATATTAATAAATTTTATTATATTTTCTTTTATAAATATCCTACCTAACAAAACTAACTTTATTTTGTTGTCCACCATCTCTTTCATAATCTTTATAATGATTTTCATCATTTCCATTTTCAAATTTCTGATGCATATGATAAGGATGTTGAACACGTTCATGTTGTAATGCAGTTATATGATTTTTACATAGATTTAAATGTTTTGGATCATAACAACATGAATGATATTTATGTAATTGAAAATATTTAACATCTTTTATTTCAGGAAAATAACATTGTATTAATTTTCTAACTTCTTGTTTTGTTAAATGTTTTTTTCGACTTAATTCATCTATTTGTGCACGTGTTAATGATGGTGGATGACGACGTGCTACACGACGTTCTTGATTCATACCAATTGGTTTAATATAAACATGTGCTTGACGACACATAAAACAATCTTCTTCAGGATCACGTTCAGGTTCTTTTTCAACAGTTATTAATGATGATGTTACACGAGGAGTTACACTTGTTGGTAATGGCATATTATTTGAAAAATTTCGATAACGAGGTGTAGCTGTTGTTGACTAAAAATAATAAAAAAGATATATTTATACATATCTTTTATATTATCTATGAATATTTTCATATAACTTACTGCCATTGTATAATTCTTTGTATGTCTATAGATGAGTTGATTAGCAACAAACTAACTGTATGTATGTTAACGTTTGGCGTATATAAATGCAAAAATAATAAATAGACACTTAACAAATGAAAAGTGACGGGTTAAACCTTTTAGATGCCATTGATTATATGATGATCGAGCAGTTTTCTTATTTACTTTTTAGCATAAAAAAAGAATGAAAGATTGTATTTATTTTACTACTTTTCTGTTTCTTTTTTTTGTCATAGTGAAGTAAAGAAAAATATGAAAAACTAACAATCGACAATCATTAAATGCCATAGTCTTCGGTTTTTTTTTTAAATCTATGATTGTCTTCATATCATTATTTATGGTATGTTCAACCTCTTCAATTTTAGAATAGAAATTCCAACGCTTGAAGACATATAGAATGTTTGTAATTGATTTGACTCTATGAATTAGATTATCTAATTGCGTGGCAAAGAAATTAACGATTGCGTATCTCATCGTCGAAACGAACTTCATAGAAAGAGAAAGATCGTTGAATTTCATTTTGTCATCTATATCAATGATGTTCCTTTCGATAATGTTTATCTTTGACGCTCATCCTCCTCATTTGCTTTTCTTGGATATATAAATAGAGACAAATAGTATCATCAGCGAAGATGGATTATGGCTTCTTTTATCGACGTGCAGATCATCAAAAAGAGATTTTTTTGATAGTCATATTGTTGAAAGAGAAATCTCGGAAACCATTGTTTGCCGAGAACTAAATCGCCGAAAGTATAGATTATTCCAGCGTAGATTATCATATCTCGATGAACTTTATTTTTAATTATGTGATTGTTGGAAATGAGAATTTATACAAGAAAAAAAGAACAATAAGCAGTTCAATCCAAAAAATAGAAAACAATCACATTTAGAAAATATATTAATAACAGATTCATCTTTAATGCCTATATCTTATTATGTATGTATTATAGCAAATTCAATAAGTCTTATTTCTGATTGTTTTTAAGATTAGTTGAAGAGAAAAACGATTCTTAATTTATTACAAGATTATTTTCAAAGAAATTTATTTGTATATTTTAATGTAAACGAGATTTGAATGAAACATTACAAAAAGCTATTTATTTCTGAAGCGTTTTTGAAATAATTGTAAATTAATTAGAATGATGAATAATGATCTTGCTGCATTAGTCAATACTATATTTACTATAGATATCTATCAATCGTTAGGATTATATTGAACAACCAAGTTTGATAGCTTCTGATAGATATCTTGATTTCTATATATGAATTTCTTCCTATAAGTGTTTTATTAAAGATACATTCTAAAAGATTTCGTTAGTACTTATATTTGTATCAAGATGCCGATCTCTATGTCAGCAGATTCATTAGTATATCAATATAATATAAGTAGAGTACAATCGGTTTATGGTTTTGTTTTAGATATTTGCATATACTATTAGATAATAAATCTATAAAACAATTTTCTTTTATCGTTTTTAGCATTAAGAATTACAAAAAAAACACAATGCATTCGAATGAAACTCTTTAAATTAAAAATTTAATATTACAATTTTGTACAAAAATTATTTTCTAATTGCCTACTTATAGGTTTCATTACATGACCAAGTTTTTGAATTTCATTTTGAATTATTTCTGATGATATATTATTTCCTAACCATATTGATTTAATCGATACAACTTCTTTCATACGTTGTAAAAAGTCATTTCGATGTAATTCATATGCACCAAATTGTACTAAATGTGATGTTATCTCATCGATATCAAGTAATTGATAACCACCTAAACGAAGACGAGCTACAAGGTGAACAAGAGCAATCTATAGATAAAAATAAATATGAATTTTAATTTAATTTTCTTTTTTTTGAATTACTTTGGATGCATCTTTAACAAATGAAAATTGACTTTCAATAGTAAAATATCCACCTAAACTAATACCATATAATCCTCCAACAAGTTTTTTATCTTGCCAAACTTCAACAGAATGTGCATGACCTTGTTGATATAATTCAATCATTAAACGAGATATTTCTGGATTAATCCATGATATGTCACGACGATTTTCACCTGTTATTGATGCACAACCAGCTATTGTACTCTAATTAAATATTTATATATTTATATATTAAAATAAAAAGAAAACAAATTATATTATCAATCTTACTTGAAAATCTGTATCAACTGTAATAGTATATTTTTGACTGTTTAATGTTTGTTTTAATCGTTTTGGTATATGAAATCCTCCATGATCATATTCATAAAGTGGAATTTGTCCACGCCATAGAAGTTCAATCCAAAAAATTTTCATACCATTTGGATCATTGTATAAATCCATTGGTGTAAATGTTCTTTGAAAACCTTCTAACATTAATTTTGACGTTTGATATTCAATTGATTGTACATCATATATAAAAAGACCTTTATTACTTGATGGTAAAAATCGTTCACATTCGAAAAAACCAAGATATTGAAATGAATTTAATTTATTTAATTTTTTATCATCAATTAAAATATTTTTTTTTCGAGAAAAAATTTTCTTTTTTTTAATATAGTTTATTTTCTTACGAATAAATCGATGAATATCACACATGTAGTTTCTTGTTTCGTTAAAGCTACGCTTAATGTATGATAAATGTTTTTTCTTTCTCTCTTCAATCTTTCGTATATTTATCAATGAATAATATATATTCATACAGGTAAATAAAACACGTGAAAATAATATTAATGATTCAAGTCAAAATATAGTTGTCATGATTTTAATAATGTATGATAGAGACAACTTTCGAAAAAAGAAAAAAACAAAATTTTATTTATTTTATTTTAATAAAAATTTTATTAAAGATTTGTTGTTTTTTTCTGCATGATTTAGATATACATATATATTTATCATTGTATCAAATATTTTTATTTATTTGGAAGTAAATCATGCATATATAACTTTTATAATGAAGTTAAGTGAAAACAATTGAGAGAATTTTTTTGCCCATAAAAAAAAACAAATTTTAAATATGCATCATTTCTCGAAAAATTTATTTCTATTTACATGCTAATAAATATCGTATTTAGGAATATTATCTTTATGACAACATATAAGATAAGACGAAACAATATATATATATAATGTACCTTTTCGTTTAGAATAGAGGAAATAATACTCATTTTATATATGGAGAAAACCATTTCATAGCGAAGCGTTATTGCAAAATGAAAACTCGTATATTTCGACATAATGATATATGCTAGAACTGATTTTTATCTGTATGTTAAGTTATTCTAGATTCTTTGAAAAATCAGTCTTAGAGGTCTTTGTCGAGAGGAGTAATTTCTAAAAAATCTAGCGTTAGCGACATGACGGAGTACGAATGTACAAACGAAAAAATGTTCGTATATCTGAACAAAAAGTTCAAAATAAATTCAAAAAGGTGAAAGTTCTTTCTCAAAACCTTGAGATACTGATAACACAAAATTTTTTTTTGGAAACTTGAGTAAGCCTCTAAAAGCTCGGTTTTTATACAGGAAATTTTTTGGGATCCGATCTTGCTGAAAATTTTTTATAGAAGTAGCTTTGATTCTAGAGTCTATTCTGAAAGAAAAATTCCCTAATTATTTCTTAATTAATTAGCATATGAAAGAGCTAAATTTTTACATATGTTTATCCTAAAGGAACTGATTCAAAACACATTACATTTCAAAAATAAAAAACTAAAGTATTGTTGATTTTATTTAATTATGTAATAAGTTTATCGCGATACTATTGAGATATAAATAATTTGATTTTTTTAGTGATTTATTTAATTTTTTACACAACAATCTAGAACAAATAATAATGTTGATTTGAACTTGAAATAGACTTTATGTTTTTAATTAAAATAAAGCAATTTCAAAATAAAATTATCTCTATTTAGTGGACTTTTTCAACGTTATCTATTACAAAAGAAAAGAATTGAACACATTACTGAATATAAAAAAACAATGAATAATTTGGATTTCTTTTTTTTTGTACCACTGTGTATAATGATGTGATTATCATAAGTCATTATTTACACAAATAAAATGAAAACTCAATAAAGTATTCTATTTTAATGAAACAAACATCCTTATAAATCACATTAATCTTAATATTTGTAACCAAAAAGCATATGAATTTGTTAGAATTTCTCCATTAAATAGTTTTTCTTGAAAATCATCTATTGTTTGTATATCTAGTATACAATAAATAATATGATGCTATAATACTATTTTATATTGATCATCAATCAACTTTATCTATTATGAAAAACAAGGATATATTCTAATATTTATAGAAACTGAAAAGATTGTTATTATATATTTATATTTATGCACGATTAAGTGTATGCAAATAGTATGAATTGTGAATATTCTGTTTAAAGATGATAATTTTTTTAAAGTCAGTTATATATTTTATATTAATAAAAAGTAGGAAAAACCTTTTAACATTATAAGTGAATTAAAAAGTGTTAGATAATTGCTATGTGTTGAATGATCAAACATAAAAGTAGATATTTCAATAAATGTATTACTTTTTTTTTCTCGCATTTTTTTATAGCAATGTGTGAATAGAAGATGCGGAAATGAAAAGTGCTTTTGTTCATGATAAATAGAAAGAAATGTTATAAAACACTTGAGTAACAAGAGAAATGAAGGCATAATAATGTATCATGTGCTTATATTAATCCGTACTCTACTTGGATTTAGCTATTGATAAGAGCAACATAGAGGTGAAGTGATTATCATTTATAGCGAAACACTGGAAAGCTTTATAGGACACACTATCATTTCTCATAAAGTATAAATCAATTCCAAATAAAAAAAATATTCTTTTGTTTTTTTTTCTTTTTCTGTACTTCTTCTCGTCATCATTCTTTCAACAAAATCATTCCAATAATAACTAAGCAATCCTGTTAGTTGAAGCAACATTCTCTATTTTAATATTCTTTATCATTATTACTATGAATTCAAAAGAAACGTATCGTTTAAGTATGTAATTTATTTTTTCATACGAAAATTTATTTCTTTTATTTTTAGCAACAATATTCTTATATATTTCTTTTGTGTTTTTATTTTTTCAATATACGTCTAGTCAACCTTTATCAACAAATTTATTGAAAACAAACATAAATAATAATGATGATGATGCTGCTGCTGTTACTGATTCTATGTGGATACAACCATTATCGTATGTAGATTCAGATGAATTGAATGTTGAAGACAATGATCCTGAAAAATTGTTACAATTATTATATAAATTTTTTGTCGTATACAACGGACATGATCAAAACAATCAACCAAGTTCATCATCGTTCGTTCGTCGAGCAAACTTTTGGAAACGAGCTAATTTTTGGCGTAAACGCGCCAATTTTTGGAGACGAGATTTAGCTTCATAAGAAAAAGAAAATTAAAAATTGATGTAACGTTTGAAAAACAATAAATAAAATGAACATTAAAGTTTATTTTTACATTTAAAAATAATCAATTATAAACATAAAAATAAAAAAAAAAAAACAAGATTTTCAAA
Organism: Macrotrachela quadricornifera; assembly: GCA_022393335.1. Lineage (NCBI taxonomy): Eukaryota > Metazoa > Rotifera > Eurotatoria > Philodinida > Philodinidae > Macrotrachela > Macrotrachela quadricornifera. The sequence goes on along the minus strand of JAJEKB010000718.1, from coordinate 10,504 downwards.
TGCATTTTTGATATTGTAAAATGAGTCATTTATATTAATTATAAAAGAATATTTATACTACATTTAAATTATATAAAATTGAAAGACAAAGTATTATTTTAGTGATATAAATGATAATTAAAACGTATATACATATTATTTTTTGTTTTGTTATAATTGAATAGAAATAAATGAAATGCCTAATTGACAATTTTATTTTGAGAGTTCGAATTACGTTGGCATGAAAATAATAATACTTAAAATAATTTACTTAAGGAATAGAATGACATGCAATTTGACAAATACATATTATTATTGAATTTAGATATAAAAATGTGTTAGAAAAGAAAATATAGTGTTTAATTTAACTTTTTTTTATTTATATTCAGTGAAAATAATACTGATTTCTTTGTCAAATTTATGTGAACTTTTCAATAGAAAATGAGTAAAATTCCGCTCTGATAAATTTCATAATCGATGTCAATTATTTCACACTTTGAAAACGACTGTCTTTACAGGAAAAGTTGGACTTTCGCTGATAAAATCAATTATTATTGAAAATTATTTAACAATAGGATTTTTTTCTATAGTTTGAGGTCAAAAGATGTTGAATGGTTATTTTGAAATAACGGAAATATAATACGTATTCAAGCGATAAAATAAATAACAAAAAAATAACAGTTAAATCATACAAGCTAAAAATATAATAAAATATGGAAATCTTGGAAACAATCAACTATATCATGATCTATATTAAAATTATTAAAGAATCAGTCGTCATTTTTACGTCTTGAAATATTGTATATGCATACAATACAAATTTTCGGAAGTATATTTCTGTTTTTGTTCAAAACACAGGAAATGAGAAGTGTCTCACATGAGACATGTCAGACTATACTGATGAGGAAATGGAACGAACTATGAAATTGCTTATAATTCGAGACTATGTACATCTTGGGACCTTTAATGAGTTATGAATATCCTGGAAAGAGTTCGAGTTAATACCTTATTTATGCCAAGATCTTGCACTCTTACGATATTTTTTTATTAGAATGCTTTCATCTTCTGCAGGAAAACTGATTTTCGAGTTATGCGACTTGAAATTTTGCAGAGATAGATCTTGATGAAAATAGTTTATTGCGAAACCAACAAACCTTTTTGTTTTTTTTACTCTAAAATACCAATATCAGATCTGTCTGTTTATATGAACGATATAAAAGATACACTTTTGCCATAGCTGTATTTTAAACTAGGAACAAAAAAAAAATAATCGGATATTTTCATAACAAAGTTCTCTTATTGAAAGAGGAACCATGAGGTCATTGAGGATTGGAAGCATTCATTAAAATTTAAATTTTTAGCAGATTTGAATGAGCTAGTAAGAAATTATCTTAATTTTATTATCAAGCACTCACCAGGATATTTTGAAAATATGATCAAAACTCATCGTCAATAGTATACAGTATATTGGCTGTTATTCAGCTATTTTGTGGGATCCCAGACTAAACTTCGCATATATTGTACAATTTTTTTTCCTCTGCAAAATGATTAAAAAGAAAGTTTAAAAGAAAGCGTGAACTTGAAACGAAAACGGACCAATACTACTCTCACAGTTAGTGATTTTTGATAGTATTTCAATAGAAATGACACATTTTTATCAATTTTCGCTCGTATAAAAACAATTTTATATCAAAATAGAAATGGTATTGTGAATCAGTGTTAAAAACTACATTGAACCACATGGGATTCAAAGAAATTTTTTCCAGTCAAAAATTGGTCTGTGGTCCCCCACAGCTCTCTTTTTTAATATATTTTCACCTACGGTTCCCGGAAGTAAATCGTTGATTGGAAAAAAATTCTTTTGAACCTCATGTGATTCAATGTAGCTTTTAACGCTGATTCAGAACATTGTATTCTTTTTGATATAAAGTTGTTTTACGAGAACAAAAATCATTAACTGTGAGAGTAGTATGAGTTTGTTTTCGCTTCAAGTTCACCCTTTTTTTAAAAACTTTTTCATAATCATGTTTTGCAGAGGAAAAAAGGTTGTACGATATATATGAAGTTCAGTCTGAAATCCCATAAAATGGCTGAATAACAACCAATATACTGTAAAAAATGGCCATACTTTTCACTTTAAAAAATCGTCATCTAAATCAATATTTAACAAATAATTCTGCGTTAATCGATGCAAATATAATATGTAAATAGGTCATTTTGTTCAAAATTCAAAGCTCTATCATTTGGTATATTACATTAAAAATTTTGTTAGTTCTTTATTTCAGCAAAAACGTCAACTTTATACAGAGGAGTTTCGATCATATTTTCAAAATATCCTTGCGAGCGCTTGACAGTAAAATTAGGATTATTTTTCATTAGCTCATAAAAATCTGCAAAAAAATTTGAATTTCGAGCTTTTCAATGTTGTTGAACAAGATGTGGACATCAAACTAAAAATTTAAATTTTAACGAGTACTTTGATATCTGAGATGATCCTCGATAGTTTCATAGATTCTCTCTGAAGACCTATCTCTATGCAAAGCTTCAAGTCGTAATTCGAAAATCAGTTTTCCTGAGGAAGATCAAAGTATTCTATTAAAAAAATATTGTAAGAATGCAAGATCCTGGCATCAATAAGGTATTCACCCGAACTCTTTTCAGAATATTCATAACTCATTAGGAGTAACATAATGCATATAGTCTCGACTCAAAAATGATTCAACAGTCTGCTACATTCTCTTCTGAACTAAATAGACATATATGCTATACCTTGACTATTTTGTAGTATCTATTTTGTATATTAATGTAAAATCCATAGTAAAAAATCCATTTTCGGTGTATGTAAATGCTTTTTCCCTTACAAGGAAAATTTTTCAGATGATAAAATATTTTTCTGAAAAGATTCATGTGATTAGGTAGAGGCTATCGAGACCAAACAAAACATAAATTGATTCTATGCCATTGTTGTTTTCTTGTTGAGTTATAGCTATTTTTACTATATTTCTAGCCTAGCAAAGAATATGCCGTTAATATCCAATGTTATTATTTTGACCTGAAATCTCGTTCATCAAGCGGTTGAATGAATCTTATTATACACTTAATGTTACAACTAGAACAATTGTTTTTTTTCTTGAGATATTATATCCACAAGAGAGAATATCAAAATCAGTTATACTGTTTTTCTATCCGTAAAAAGACTTGAAAAAGAACAAAACGTCTATATTTCAAAAGTAGAATGGTCTATCAATGTATCAATCTTTTACAGAATGAAATAATTTAGCGCAATTTATAAAAAGTTTTCCATATAGTCGATTTCTTCTAAATACTTATTAAAGATTATTTAGTATTACACAATTATTTATTTCATAAATTATCAACACAAGAAAAAAGTTTTTTATAATAAACAAATATAGAATAGAATATATTCTTAATTATATCGTATCATACATATCTGTAATTTTAAAGCAAAATATATACCAGAGAACAAAATAAAATTTTAATTTGAACTTGTTCAGATTAAAACAATGCAAATTCAACTATTTCAAATTAAAGTTTACGTGTGAACTAGAAAAAATATAATTCTGATCTGAACTAGTATAAATTCCATTATGCACACAATAAATTAAAATATTTAAAATAATTCGTAATTTTATAATTGCAGTCAAAGATCAAATCAATTGGCAGATTGATAGTGTGAATGAGAGCGAAGAGGTAGTATAATTTTTATCGACAATCGGGATATAGAGAAATAATTTAATTGTGTACAAAATTTTGTATAAGCTTAACCTAGATTTTTCTAAATCATTTTCACTTCTCTTCGACCATTTGCAGTATGGTTGTACTTTCGAGTAAAGACAATTATATTTCAGTTGCTACAGATAGTCTAATTCTACGCAGATATCCAGAAATTTTTCGAGTGATTTTTCATAACGAAAAATATTTGTCCAAACTTGTTACAGACATTTTCTTTCTCGTAAGACAATAAATCTAACTGTCAGATTGGTCACGATTTTGTTGGAATTTATTAAAAGTTTGATCGAAGATTCTCATTAATCCGATTTGACTGTGGAAATGCTCGGAAAATTCAATAGAATCTCACTAAAACACTTCGTCGATTGAAATTGAATTTGTTCTCAAAACCAACTGTAAATTATCTGCTGATTTCTATATTATTTTAACCACTTTAAGAAATTGTCCACAGATATATATCAACTATAATCTCTAATTTTCAATCTATATTATAGTTCAGATTAATATTTTATTTGATCTCAGTTTAACCGTAAATTTTAATATGAACTAATTCATATACAAATTGTATTTTGTGCTGATTGAAATCAAAATGTTATTTTGAATTAAGGTAATTTTAAACTGAACTAAATTCTATTCTATTCTCCGATACTTTCCATGAATTATGAAGAAAAAATTTGATAATATTGAATCTATAAATCTGAAAGTTCTTTTTTTTTCTAGTGAAATCGGAATTTTCTTATTTTCAGGAAGCCATTCAGCACTTTATAATACATATATATCATAATAATGTTTTTCCCTAGAGAAAGTTTCACAAATTAAGTTTATATGAAAAACTTCATAATGACAAAACAAACATACAACATTAAAAAAAGGTATTCAATATGACACTGTTCAGTATTTATTCTACATAAGACAATCAATATAAAACAAAAAATTCAGCTTTAGTATCTTTAAATAGAATAAACGAAAAAAAAAAAAGAAATTTATTTGACAATACTTGTAGAATTCCTCGATTGTTGTTGTGATGGATTTTTATTATTATTGTTATTATTATTAGATGATGGTGATGGTTGTATAATTCGTGCAGCTTTTCGTAATAAATGCCAACAAGCTGCTCGTTGTCCACCATTAATAACTTCACACCAATGGATTATTTCACTATGTTGTGCAATATTAGCACTACCAATAGGTGTTGTATTTTCAAAGCGTAAAAAACCTAATGGCTCATCAGGAGCAATAAGATCATGATGATAAACACCTATTTCAAGACATGACTCAGCTAATGAAACACCAGGAATATTAAATGATATTTCTTCATTCCATTTGGGATTTAATGTATTACGTTTAACACTTGTTTTTTTTCTTTTTACTTTGTCAGTTTGACCTAATTGTAATGTTAAACGAATGATTGGGTCTAAGAAAAGAAAAATAAAATTAAAAAAAACAAAATGAATGATTATTAATTATATAAGAATAAAGTTAATCAATAACCAACCCGCTTCAAGATGCATTGAAAGTGCTTTTAGATTACGTGCTTCAATAATTCCAACATTGAGTCGTTCAGCTTGAGCCAAATATGTCAATGAAACGAGTAATTCACCGAGATATTCATCTTCCTATAAAAAGAAAAAAAAATAGAAATATGTTTATAAAATTATTTTCTCTTGATATAGAAGAAAAAAATAAATAATTTACCGCTCGTTGTTTATTAATAGGACACCAAAGATCACAACCATGAATTGTTTGTGGTGTTAAACGTATTTGTGCTTCACCAACACATTCAGGACGACTTGAATGTGCATAATTATAAACATAAAAATATAAAGTTTTTGTTGTTTTAAATACTGTTTCATTTGCAACACCAAATTTAAAATATTCGTTCCAAATAGGATGTATTGTTTGTGGTTGTACTGATGTTTGTCGTAATTTTTGATCAACCGGTGGACGAAGATAAAGTTTTACATAGGGATTAGCCGATTCTTCACGATCAAATGGTAAATATTGAGCTAAAAAGAAAAAAAGAATAATAAGAATATTGAAATATATTTACCTTCAATTATATTAACAATAAGATCATTTCGATGATCATCATATTGAATACGAATATGTAATCGATGTAAATTTTCTTCTACAGTTGATAATTCATCATTTGTTCGTTCACCAAAATTATTTCCAAGATTTCCAGTAATGCTACTACCAGAACTATTTCTAGGACATGTCGTGCCAACAAAGTAAAGATCAGGCATAATGGCACCTAATGCACCACGTAATGTTTTATTTTTAATAAGATAAGAAGATGCTTGAGGTGAGACAGGCGGTGAAAGTAGTCCTTGTTCTGGAGGTGGCATGGAAGCTCGTGTTATATTGCTTGTTTGTTTTCCAACAATAGGAAATTTAGGCATTGTTTGTTTTGATGAGGGTGATCGAAGTAATGATTGACGATGACCTGTATTAGTAGTTTGTATTGAATCAGTTTTTGTTAATTGTCGTTTTGATGATGATAATGATGTTTGTTCTTCAACAATTCCTGTTGTTATGTTTGATGCTGTTGTTGTTGGTAGTAGTGGTATTTGTGGTATTGCTGATGATTGATCAACAGATGATATCGATTGTTCAACAACATCAGATGTACGAGGAAATAATTGAAATCGAATATTTTTTGAATTTGTTGTACCAGGCGGTGAACTAAGTCCAATAGCTTGTGTTTCAACAGCAGCTGTTGATAAACGTGGTGCTTTTGAACTTCTTCGACCTGAATAATGTGCTGTAATTGCTTGTGTATCTGTATCATCATAAGAATGAGATAAACGTCCACTTTCACCTTTTTTTTGTAAAAGTACACTATCTGATGCTACAGATGGACGACCTGATTGATTGGAACTAATTGATAAACGGGATAATTTTTCTGATAATATCGATAAACGACCACCTGATGCAACTGATGTACGAGCTGATTGTGTTGAAGAAATTTCTTGTGTAATAACTGGCGGTTGTGGAATACGATGAACAATAGGTGCATAAACCTAAAAGAATTATATAAATTATGTTAAATCTATTTTTAGGAGAAGAGAAAAGTAATTAATTTTTAAGTAATCTTTCTTCATTTTAGATGAAAAATAGTTAAGAAAAAAAACGCTTTTTTTCCTATAGTCTTTTTGAATAGTATATGCGTGTGCTACTTGTCTTAGAGGAACCAATCAGTAACGGAAACTAAGTATGTCAGGATTTGATAAATAGATAGATAATCAGGAAGAAGAGTTACTCACGAGATGTTGTGGTGGTTTGAAATATGTTTTTGCATCAACATTATTAATAGCTGCGTAATGACTTACAGATCGACCAAAATATCGATGACTTGCTGATGGTATACAACATTTACAAAAAATAATTGTCGCAATAAGAATTATTATAATAACAGATACCGCACCAATGCCAATACCAATATATAGATCGTAACGTGCTGTGAGCATGATAGCATTGCGCTTATTATTCGTATAATTTTGAAAAATATATATATATATAAAAGAAAAGATCAACCAAGATCAGATATAAATCAAAGGTAAAAGTATAATGGCAAAAGATCTTTTCTTTCTAATACTATTTTTTTTACTGAGTTAATGATGTGTTGTGTAGTCGTGCGAGTCAGCAAAATCTTGTAATCGTATGAATGTTGATGAAAGCGCGCATCTTTTAATGATCTTCTTTTACTCCCTCTCTTCAGTAATGATGTCTATGTGTGCTTACTGTTATTCTTATTGTGAGTAAAAAGAAAAGAAGATAGAAAAAGGAAGCGAAAGAGAGAGAGAGAGAGAGAAAGAGATCAAGAGACTATCATCATCATCATCCGTCATAGAAACAACCAAGAATGATGATTTCAATATTCATATTCTATTTTTTTTCTTAACCCACGTTCATCTATACATAAGTGTATACCCTTTAGCAAAGGAAAAAAGAAAACAGATACACTACACTACATCGATTAACACCTTTAACTGTAGGACTAACGACTACCTGTCATGTTCGTTATATTTCTATATGCACGAAAAATCTCGGAAAAAGACAAAAGTTAATTATAATGTATTCCTGTTTTTAGATTTAAATAAGTTCTAGTCATACACAAATTTATAGTTAAGTGAAACACGCAAACTAAAGATCGAGTTTTTTTTTTCTTGAGATGTATATATATATATATACTCTTTTTTTTTTCTAGCAATATTGAACTAGCGATGCGAAAGAATAGCATGAATTTTTCTATCCTTTCTTTTTCTTTCTATAATCATAATTATTATCATGAAAATGTTTAGAAAAAAATCTAGTAAGAATGAGAAAAAAAAAGGAAGTCTTTGCGTTTTTACTTGTTCAATTATACTGTTGTTCTTCTTTGTTTTGTTAATATACACATGTAAAAGTATATTAAAAAAAAAAACAGAAAATCTAAGAAAATCTCATGATAATGAAATAAGTTACTCAATTGGACATATTACTAATTTTGCGCGTAGAATAAAATTATTATTATCATTTTCTCTATTTATTTATTACTATTACATTCGATCGATGATGGACGAGAAGGAAAAAAAATGAGAAGTTTTTTAATAAATAATATTAAAAAGCTATCGTGAGAAAAAAAAACAGAAGAATGAGATTCATAGTCTTCGTTTATATTCTGAGGCTATGTCTACCATCTGACTAGTGAAAGAGAAAAAAAAGTTTCCTACTACTAAATAATGTGTGTAAAAAACGCGAATTCGCCTCATTGATTGTGCCGTGTCAAAGCAAGTTGCGTTCACACACATACATACATATATATATATATATATAAAGTATCAAGCAAAGGAAAAAAAAGAAATAGCAACCAACTACTGTGCTATTGTTTGCCAACGGAAAAAAAAGGACAAAAACATCTAACATTCATTACGCTTGAAAAAATACATCATACAAGTATATATATTTCAACCATCTATGCATAAAATGTTGATTTAAATATTGCTTAGTAGAAAAAAAGAAATAATTGAAATATTCACATTTATCTCTTATTTATAATAAAAAAAATGATATATGTATATTATGTTGACTAGTGAAAAGTTTCTTCTTGTCTTGTTCTCGGCTTTTTTTTACTGTAATAATCATGAAAATCGACACATAATTTGTTTCAAGCTATTCAAAATATTTTTTTTTTGGTCGATTAATGGATGTATGCATAGTAAATGTTCTCTACATGACGATTCATATTTCACATGTTTATGAGTATTCACCCGAGTTTAGAATGCATAAATAAACGATGAATATATCTACTCAAAACGGATCAAAGAATATTGTTTCTATCTCTGGTTTTTTTCATTGTCGACAAATGTGAAAAGAAATGAATGTAAATGAAAAAAAAGATAGATTAATTGTCATAAATTTACATAAAAACCTCTTAAATGATAAAATAAAAAAAAAAGAACTAAAAATGATTGATTTTGCACTGTTACTTCTTCATATTTCATTTTGAAATTCTATATTCTCGATGATGATGTTTATTTATTGCACAATGGTATAGCGGTCATATTGCTCTTCATGTGATTATATGTCTTCATTGTAAAGTTGTTCATCGTACCTTTCTTTGTGTCTCTCCATTTGGACAGTACGATATATACATATATATGTGTGTCTTCAACATAAAGAACAATGGTGAATTCACATATACAACCAATCTATATAGGAGACAAATTATTCTGCCGTTCGTTGCTCTCGACAGCCAACAAGTGGACTCACACAGTTATCTTGACTTCATCGCTGTGCGATACTTCACTTAATTCACTTCATTTTTTTATTTCGCTTACAGCGAGCTCTATATATGAATTGATGGGACTGACAGAAACGATTGAACAATCGAGTGACTAACAATTATGTATACGTATATGTCCCATGGAATAACGAAAAAAGAGAACTTACATAAACGTCCTCTGTCTCTCTTTCTCTTTTTCATTTTTTTTGTTCTTTGTACATGTGGTTACCTAGCATTCAATGGGTACATATACATATACATACATAGGATATCGTCGCACGTTCATATTCAACCATATTTCGTTTCTTTTTAAACTCACAAATCTGATCATCACCGATTATTCTTCTTACAACTAAATTTATATATATATATATATATATATACATATATACTCATATAAATGTATAAGAAATCAATAAATCGTATTGAAAAAGAAACTGAAAGTAGTCAAGCTGAACTGAGCAATCCAGCTTTGCAAGATATAATAGCAACAAATCATGTTGTATTAACAAAGGTAACGAAAAAGAGAAATGTTATTTTTTAAAACTATAAAATAAAAACAATATGATTTAGAAATCACATGAAGAACGATTATCACGTGCATGCAAAGCTGCTATTATCATGATCATTCTTGGACTTGTTGCCATTGGTATTATTATACTTACATTAGTTCTTGCACGTAAGTCTCTTTCGTTTTTATCATTTAATAAATTAATTGTTAAATGTCAATAGAGTCTTCAGACTACTTTTTATTTTCATATCGTATTTAATACTTGAACTCAATATATACTTTTATTTTATTTTATATTCAGTATCATAAAATTTGAACATAGAATATTTTATAATCATATTATAATCATTGAATGAGTTTATTTTTTCCTTTGACAAAATTGTTTAATTTAATTAAAAACAAAGAATTTTATTCATTTTAGATTCCCGTAATAATCTTATGACTATCATGTCACGATCTATTGAAGGAAATTTATCGACAACATCAAATAATAGTCG
>JAJEKB010000717.1:0-26133 GCA_022393335.1 Macrotrachela quadricornifera | reverse complement strand
TTAGTAAATATTTACCTGAGGAAAATTTCGTTTGCCATTTAGGATTTGTTGGTGCACCATGTGGTGCAAGAAGAGGTGAATTACCCATAAATTGATGTGGATCATCAACATTTATATTTTGTTCATAACCACTAACAATTTGTTGTTGATAACGTCGATTAAGATATATAAATAAACCCATCAATATTAAACATATAATACCATATGCACGAAATGTTATATCAGTACCAAAATATGATGCAAAAAAGCCACCAAATAATGCTCCACATCCTCTTCCAAAACCAAAATGAAAACCTTGTAAAACACCTTGACAAGATAAACGTAAATTTTCTGGTGCTGCTTGAGATAAATATGAACAAGCCGTAGCCCAAACAGCAGCATGAGTTAATCCTAAACATAAAATATATTTTTATTTTTTCATCTATCAAAAAGTCAAAATATTTTGTTCTTTTATTCCTTTTACCTTGAATAAATTCAAATGGTAGCACCCACCATGGATTTGATATAATTGATATATAAACAAAACGTATAAAATTTCCTAATAAACCCAAATAAAGAATTTTGACATGACCAAAACGATAAATAAGTTCATGTAAGAAAAAATAAGCAAATAATTCACTTGTATGATTAATAACTGAAGCTACACCTAAAAAATTGAAAAAGAAAAATTTTTTTTTCAAATAATTCAATTTTATTTTATCCCAAATTCTTTTTCAAACTATCATAGTTCTATTTACAAAACATGTCTTTTTCTTTATTTTTAATTATCATACTTTTTTTGTCTACACATATTTCTTTATACATTGCGTGATAAAATTCTCTATATGACTTCCTGTTATTATATGATTAAAAAGATAATGAGCATAGATTCTGAAATAACATCGAATCTATTCTATATGAAATTTAATACAAGTCAATGAATAATAATAATAATAATAATAATAATATAGATTCTTTAGTTTTTCATGATTAATATTAATTACCGAAAAGTGTTGGTGATCCACCAAGATCTTGTAGATGCCAGAAAAGAAATGTAAATACAAGACCAACACCACAACCCATCCACCTTAATAAAAATAAAAATTAAATTAAATATAAATAAATCATTTTTCTTTTTTTTTTGTATTTTGTTACCATGCAATAAAAAGAAATGTTCCATTTTTTAATGTCATAAATATTTGTATAAGTTGCATAAATTTCATTGTATTTGATATTTGATACTGTTGTTGTTGTTGTTGTTTTAAATTAATTTGTATTTGTTGTTCATCATTAACAATACTATGTATATTATGTTCATTTGTATTTAATTTAGCTGTTGGATATACTGTTCGTTTTAAATCTTTATTTAATGTATTTAATGGTACTTGTTCATTTGTATCATATGTAAATTGAAAACGTGTTGCTGTTATTAATGCAAATGTCATACAAACACTAAAAGCAGCAAAACAAACGGTATAATTTTTTTCAAGTGGTCCACTTGTTCCACAAGCATAAAATGTAAGTGATTTTGATTGATCTAATTATTAAAAAAAAGAATATATATATATTATATTATTTTGTTTTCTTTTTGTTTTAATTTAATTTTACCAAGTATAGTAGCAACAATAAATATAGCAAAACCCCAACCTAAACTTCCAAACATTCGTTGTCGTCCATATAATTCAGTATCTTGTCTTAAATATGTTAATGTACAAGCATCCTAAATAGGAAAATTTGAATTAAAATATAAAAATAAAAGAAAAAAGAATATTACAGCTAATGTAATTGCTGGTGCACTAAAAAATTCTCCAATTATAATAAGAAGTAAGAAAACCATAAAAACATTTCGTACATCTTTTTTATCATATAATACAGGTGATGCAAGTGGTTTAACAAGAGAAAGATTTGTAAATGTTATTGCAATTGGATTACCAATAGTTTTTTGTGGTGTATTTATATGTAATATATTATTTGTATCAGATTGTTTTTTATTAGATTTAGTTGTTGTTTGAGATTTTTCATTTATTAAATCATCTTCTTCATTATCTTCAATATCATCATCTTCATAATCATCATTAAAATATAGAGTTGTTTTAATTGTTGTTGGTGTTGTTAATTTTTTAGTAGGTTTTCGTCGTTTTGTTGTTGATAAAGTTGTATTAAGAATTTGATGAATAGTTGAATTTAAAACATTTTTCATAATGGAATTTGTTCTATTTAAAATTGGATTTTTTTCTTGAACAATTATTTCTTTTGTTTTATTTAAATTTTTTAATGATACCGTTGATAATGTTTGTATTTGTCGTTTAACATGAATTTTAATATTAGTTTTTATTGTACTAGTTGTATAACCAACACGTTCAATTGATTGATGTGTAGCATTCATTTCTCTCCAACATGAATGTGGTGGTGGTTTAATAAGACCAATAGCAACAGTAAAAATAATCCAAGATAAAAGTGCCATTAATAAAATATTTTTAGCTTGTCGAAAACGTGTTGAAACAACACTCCAAAATGGTGCCGAAACGAATTCAACAAATGGTCTATGAAATAAAAGATAGAATTAAATTACTCTTCGAAATTTATTTTTAGTACAAATAAATTGATTTCTTCTGTTTTACGTAAGATATTCTTATTTTGCATAAAGTATCTAGATTGTATTGTCAATCTTAGTTAAATAAGTGGATATTTCAAGTGCTATTCATTATAAAGAGAAAATGAGTTGATGTAATTACATAAAAGAAAAAGAAAAGACTATCAGTATTTTTCATTTTCTTCTTTTTTTTTTTTGTCTAAGTACTTTATATTCGGCAACACTCTATCTATTCTTCTTTTCTTTTATAAACGATAAAAATCGAAATACTAAATAAAATAATCTATTTCTATTTACCGAAAGCCCATGAGAATACCACAATATGATGGACCCATACCCATTTGTTTAAAATAGATTGAAAGAAGTGGAAAAAGTGATCCAAATGCAGCAAAATACCAAAAATAAAAAAGTTTTGCATAGAATAATGTTCGATCAATATTTTCTGGTAATGCATCGATTATATTAGGTGTACGTCGAAATATTTTAGGTGGTTTTTGTAATAATGTTGAACCAAATAATTTACCAATACGTGTAGCAGTTGAACTTCTTTCATTATCATATTCATAAAGTTCAGTTTGATCATGATCATATTGTTGACGATAAGGATCATTCGTATTCTGATAAATACCGCGAGATTCCATTATTTAAATATATATATATTTAATCAAAATTTTCTATATAAATACAGAAAAATGATTCATCTGTAATTAATGATATACTTGATTCTATTACCCATTTATCGTACCTTTTAATATCTTAACAACGAAAAAAAAAAACGAGAGAACTAAAGTGCATTAAAGAACAAGGAAAAGAAATGAATCGAATATGGTTCGCTCGAGAGTTGCACTCTTGCTAACAACTACAACTATTACTATTGATACTACAATGACGACAATAGCATGATGTTAATTGTGACTCGTTCAGCTTTTGTCGTTTATCTCATACAAGCAAGCGTAGTCGCCATAGAAGATCTTTTCTTTTCTTTTCTTTCTATACTTAGTTGAACGACAAGAGACGACAGCCGGTGGCAGCTATGAAATACGAAGAAAACAAAGGACGTTTGGAAAAAGAAAACGATGACAACACGCAATAAAACGCAACGTCATTTTCTATTATAATATGCTGTTAGTCAACAGGCAAGCAAGAAGGAAAGTTCGTTCTATACAACGTCGAATCATCTCTATTTCTCGATTTTTTTCCTTTTTTTTTCTTCTTCTTCTTCTTTTATTCTCTTGTACGACAACAGTTCATTACTTTGAGAAACGACAAAAAAAAGGGGTGGGAAAAAGCAAGATCATACTAGTAGCTTTTTTCGATGGCGACTACTGTTCTTTGTCAAATAATAAGAAGAGAAATAGACTAAAATCTCTGAACATTCCTTTTTGGTAAACATCACTTTTGTATGTTAACACAAAAAAGCCTAAAGGACCAAGTGCATATACGAGAATTTTTCAAGACATCTAACATTCTTATGTAAAGTGATAGATGACATGAATTTATGCTTATAGCAAACTGATTTTAACGGATGTTAGTTTTCATGCATTTGTAACAAAACAAATAACATTTATAAGTAAAAGAGAATTAAATCATGAAGAACAAATAATTTCTTCTCGGATAATGTTCATCTTATTGATTAGTCGGAAAAGAATACGAAGAAGAAGAAGAAGAAAAAAAAACTCATGACGAGACAAATTTCGAAGAACAAACTTGAAAAATATATTGACTATCTTATTTATAGCAAGTAAATATTAAACGAAAGAAGAAAAAGAAAACCAAAAAAATAAATTAATAAACGACGACGAAAGATTGAATTAATATTTTAGCATATCAGTCATTTTTTTTTCCTCACTTAACAATTATTAAATCTATCAATCATACAAACAAACTTCTCGATTTATATTTTTCTATCACAAAAAGAAAAATATCTCTCATTTTTTTTTATTTGATATAGGAAAAGTTTAATTATATAGTATTTTTCTTTTTCTTTCAAGTATATATCTTTTATTCTTTTTTCTATTAATTAAAAATTCACTTAATAAACTTTCGGAATTAACAAAGCTTGAAAAGACATGTAGATAGAAGAGAAAAAAGAAAGAAAGCTGGTTTACGGAAAGAAAAAAAGCATTTATTTGAATGTGTTAGGTTTGTTGTTCTGATCCGTTATTATATCAAATCTTTTTTTTTTTCTATATTTAAATCTACGAATATATTAATTCTCTCAAAAAAGAAAAAAAATATAAATATACTCGCTAAACATGCGAATTTATTACAGGATATAGATTATTGAGTCAAATCAATTTTGAATATATGATAATGATAAGAAAAAAGGTTCTATAAAAATATAATACAATAGAAAACAAAAGATAAAAATCTTGACAATATAATAAATCTTTAATAGATAGAAAAGATCAATTCTAGTTCCGTAAAAACGGAAATGAGTTCAGGTGTATCCGGCAAAAAACTGGCAATTTACAATTATCTTTCAAACATATATTCTTCAGGATAAAAAACAAGATTTCTCTGCAATAAATATGATAGTTTCTTATTAATATTTCAATATAATACATTCATATTTACATAGATAGGAATAAAATTTTTTGAAATAATAAAAAAAACAAAACAAATTACAATATATATTATAATTAGAAAAATTTTTAGATAATCTCTTGAGAGAGTTTTTGATTAATAGAAGAAAAAATTAGTTGCCTTTGAGACAATTCTTTTTACGAATCATTCATTAGAAAATAAATCAAATTTTTTTTTTCTATGCATGATTAAATGAATGTCATTCGATTATAGATTTAATATAAAATATAGAAAAAAAATATGATTGTATTTCATTTCTATATATTTCAATTAATTGTGTATTTTTTAAAAAAAATTCGTTTCAATGAAGTTTTTCTTTATATAGATAATCAAAATTACACTTTATTATTTTCATTAATGAAGGTCTATTGTGACAATTAAAAATAAAAACATTAGTTTTTCTTTAATCTATTTTATATAGACCTTGAATATTCTAGACATAACATGTTTCTTTCTTTTTTTGTCATAATCAATGAGCAATAAAAAAAAAATTTAAGTGTGCCTTAATAAGCATTCCATTTAATATGCTTTTGTTTTATTGTTAGATTAAATTAATCTTGTCTTAAAGTTTCATACTAAATATTTTTTTATTAAATATAAAGGATGACCTTGAATGAATTGAAATAGGTCATTTTGTTTCTTTGAGACGTGTTTTTATAAATCTTTCTTGTCATATTATCGACCGTCAATAAGTATTGATATGTAAATTTAAAAAAGTACTTTTGTTTTTAATTTTAAAGAAATATGTAACAAATAATGAGAATTTGTTCAATTGAATTATAAATATTGAAAATTTTTGTAGTTTAAATCTAATATTGTTTCTTTTTTAATAACAATTAAAGAAAAAAAAAACCTCTAATAATTATCTATAGAACAGTGAACAACTGCCATCTGTACAATTTTAAATATAAATTTATTGGATTAAAATGATTATGAAATACTATTAAATATACAAAGAACCAAATTTATACAGCAGAAATATCTTTATTTAAAAAAAAATTTTGTATAATAAAATTAATTGATATGATATTATTTTATTATATTGTGTCATAAACTTTTTATTAATTATATTTATAAGTGAGTCTTATTGAAATGAAAGTACCTGTTAACCTGAAATCTTTCTTTGAATATATAGAATAAAAACAATTTTTCTATGAAAGTAAAATGAATTATTTTGTTTGCATACTATATATGTTCATGACATATTATTCTTTTTCATTTTCTTTTTTTCATATATCGTCCATATTATTGTCTTAAGTATATACACATACATACAACGACGACTGTGACAGAAAATAATTTTAGAAAATGCCATCGATGGCGATTGGCAGATTTTTTCCCATTCCATCGTCAATTTCCTCTTATTCTAATATTTCAAATGAAATATTTTCTCATATTCCAACATATGACGATGATCAAACAATTGTTACATCATCACCATCAATTAATTTAACATATAAAATTATACTTCCATGTTTAATTCTTATTGGTACATGTGGTTCAATAATAAGTTTAAAATGTCTTTATGCTCAAAGATTTAATAAAAATAATTCAACATATATATTCTTCTTTTTTATTTCTCTTATCGATTTAGCAATATTATATACAGGTGCTCTTCGATTATTAATATTAGCATTCATAGGTTAGATAAAAATAAAAATATATTAAAAATTACAAATTGTTTTCTTTTATCTGCTAGGTTTCGATGTACGATCTACATCATTACTTTTATGTCGTATTCATCGATTTACAACATATTTTTTATTACAATTTTCTTCATGTCTTTTAGCTTTAATGACATTAGATCGAGCACGTAAAACTTTATCAATGTTACCACCATTAAAAAAAACTATTATAACAATGCGATCAACAAAAATATTAACAAATGATCATCGTATAACATTTAGTGCACGTGCAAAACAAAGTAAAATGTTATGGATAACATGTATTGTTATGTTATGTCTTCTTATACTTGATTCACATTTTTTTTATTGTACTGGTTATCAACATGAAAAAAATAAAGATCAACTTGTATGTCAATCAATTGGATATAATTCACATTGTCGACGTTATTGGTTAATTTATTTATGGCTTGATGCATTTCTATATTCGTATTTACCATTTTCTGTTATAACAATATGTAATATACGTTTAATTATTTATTTAAAACAACAACGTCAAAAACGTTTAGCGTTAACATCATCAACAACACGTATATCACATAATCATCGTGTAACATGTTCAATTATATTAATGTCTGTACTATTTCTTATATTTTCTGTACCAGTTGCATTTATGGAACAATTTGAATATAAACTAAATCAATATAAATATTTTCATCATTGTCTTGCTATAGCTTATCTAGTTATGTATTTTAATCATACAATATCATTTTTTTTATTTCTTTTCGGTTCACAATTTCGACAATCAGTTAAAGAACTTATTTGGATGCAATCAGAAGAACAATCAAGAACAGATACAACTTTATTTGCTCTTGTTCCAAGATGAGTGGTAGAAAAAAATATATATAATTTCATATCATATTTATTATTTATATGTATAGATATTTAAAAAAAAAAAGAATATATATTTTTATAATTATGATATTGTGCAATTACTTCCATTTTTCTAGAAAACAAAAAGAAAATAATTGATTTGTTTTAAAATTAATTTATGTATTTACTGGTACATTTGGTACTGTATTATCATTTTCTGCTAATTGAGATTTAAGTTGATATTGTTCGGATGGTGTACCTGCAATTAAACCATATTGTCCATCATGAACAGGACGTAAATTTTGATCACCAAGTGGTTGATCAAACCAACGACGGTTAGCAACAACACTTGTTTCACGTCCATAATCAGGTGTTGGTTCTAAATTACTATAAGTTGGTTTTGTACTCTATTAAATAAAATAGAAAAAAAAAGAAAGAAAATAATAATAATAATAATAATATCTATTTTTAATTAATCAAATCAAACTTTTTGCATTTGTATTGGAATAGATTTTGATTTTCCTTGGGGATCAGATGCTGCTGAACGTCGTGATACAGGTGTATCTACTAAATTATCAGAAGTAAATTTAGCTAAAGTAAATTCTGCTGGTTGATATCCATTATTATTATTATTATTATTATTATCATAAAGACGTTGTTTAGATGATGTTAATGATGGAGGTAATTTAAGTACTGGCATACCACCAGCAACACCATTATTTGATAATGCATGGTCTGTGTCAATAATTGCTTGACCATTATATAGTGAACCTGGATTTGATAAAATAATTGATTTTACTGGAGATGAACGAATATTCTCTATAAAGAATAATTAGATAATATATAATGAAATACGAGAGATACTTTTTGCTTGTTGTCGTCTACCACCTTCGAATGGTTTTAATTGACCATTTGATGTCATATATAAAACTTCAGCTTTATTTGGAACTGGTTCTTTATGATTAATAGTCATTGATGGAGGCATAGTATCATATGTAAAAGCATTAGTTATTTCAGGTTTAATCTAGAGATAAATTAAAATCGTATTTAAATACATAATAAAAATATATTACTAATCGTCCAGATGATGTTCGATAATAAATTACTTCTTGAATCATATCATAATCAACTGCTGATGGATCATAAGCAAGTGCAAGTTCAGTTGTCGCAGGTTCTGTTGCATCGATACCAATTGATTTTTTACGTACTTTACGTGGTTTTGGCTTTGGTTGTCGAGGTGGTGGTGGTGGTGGTGGCGGAGGAGGAGGTGGTGGTTGTTTTGGTTCTTCCGGAGGAGGTGCTATTGATTTATATTTTTCCATTAATTCTTTATGTTGATGATCTTTACATCGACACCAATCATAAACAACTTGATCACCTTCAAAACGCATAACTTGATGACGACAATTACATGTTTCTTCTTTAGCTTGTTCTAATGCTAATAATTCCCAATGATTTAATTTTGATTTTGGTTGTCCATGAGGATTTTTTTTCTTTGTACCTTTTTTTCGTTTTTTCTTTTTTAATGGTTTTGAAAACATCTGTCGTTGATTTTCATCCGTATTCATAGGTTCTTGACGATTAATATATAAACGATTTAATTCATCTAAATCTTCAACTACTAAATCACCATTTGTTGATTTTGTCTGTAATTTTACTTTATTTTGTGTATTATTTGCATAATTTCCATTAGATTCAGCCATTACTCTACCTGTAACATTTGTTGTTTGATTATCACTGTCATCTTCATCATCATCCTCATCTTCATCATCTTCATCATCATCGTCATCATCATCATCTTCATCATCGTCATTTGAATCTATATCAAAAATATATATTTCAAAAATTAACTTATAAATTTTTACCATATCGATTATTTATTCTTCTAACATTATGTGGTTGTGATGTATAATTTGAATTAAATGATGGTGATGTCTTTTTATTTTCAAGACGATGAACCTATATTTTTATATAAGAAATACATAAAGAACTATTTTATTTTTGTTTTAAATTAATTAATATACTTGTTTAAGAAGCATATCAGCAAGTGATACAGGTAAAGCTGTTGGACCAAGAAATCTTGTTGGTATTCCTTTAGTTGGTTCAATTTTAATTCTTAAAAAAAAAATATTAATAAATTTTATTATATTTTGTTTTTATAAATATCCTACCTAACAAAACTAACTTTATTTTGTTGTCCACCATCTCTTTCATAATCTTTATAATGATTTTCATCATTTCCATTTTCAAATTTCTGATGCATATGATAAGGATGTTGACCACGTTCATGTTGTAATGCAGTTATATGATTTTTACATAAATTTAAATGTTTTGGATCATAACAACATGAATGATATTTATGTAATTGAAAATATTTAACATCTTTTATTTCAGGAAAATAACATTGTATTAATTTTCTAACTTCTTGTTTTGTTAAATGTTTTTTTCGACCTAATTCATCTATTTGTGCACGTGTTAATGGTGGTGGATGACGACGTGCTACACGACGTTCTTGATTCATACCAATTGGTTTAATATAAACATGTGCTTGACGACACATAAAACAATCTTCTTCAGGATCACGTTCAGGTTCTTTTTCAACAGTTATTAATGATGAAGTTGCACGAGGAGTTACACTTGTTGGTAATGGCATATTATTTGAAAAATTTCGATAACGAGGTGTAGCTGTTGTTGACTAAAAATAATAAAAAAGATATATTTATACATATCTTTGATATTATCTATGAATATTTTCATATAACTTACTGCCATTGTATAATTCTTTGTATGTCTATAGATGAGTTGATTAGCAACAAACTAACTGTATGTATGTTAACGTTTGGCGTATATAAATGCAAAAATAATAAATAGACACTTAACAAATGAAAAGTGACGGGTTAAACCTTTTAGATGCCATTGATTATATGATGATCGAGCAGTTTTCTTATTTACCTTTTAGCATAAAAAAAGAATGAAAGATTGTATTTATTCTACTACTTTTCTGTTTCTTTTTTTTTTGTCATAGTGAAGTAAAGAAAAATATGAAAAACTAACAATCGACAATCATTAAATGCAATAGTCTTCGTTTTTTTTTAAATCTATGATTGTCTTCATATCATTATTTATGGTATGTTCAACCTCTTCAATTTTAGAATAGAAATTCCAACGCTTGAAGACATATAGAATGTTTGTAATTGATTTGACTCTATGAATTAGATTATCAAATTGCGTGGCAAAGAAATTAACGATTGTGTATCTCATCGTCGAAACGAACTTCATAGAGAGAGAAAGATCGTTGAATTTCATTTTGTCATCTATATCAATGATGTTCTTTTCGATAATGTTTATCTTCGACGCTCATCCTCCTCATTTGCTTTTCTTGAATATATAAACAGAGACAAATAGTATCATCGGAGGAGATGGAATATGGCTTCTTTTATCGACGTGCAGATCATCAAAAAGAGATATTTTTGATAGTCATATTGTTGAAAATGAAATCTCGGAAACCATTGTTCGTCGAGAACTATATCGCCAAAAGTATAGATTATTCCAATGTAGATTATCATATCTCGATGAACTTTATTTTTAATTATGTGATTGGTGGAAATGAGAATTTATACAAGAAAAAAAGAACAATAAGCAGTTTAATCCAAAAAATAGAAAACAATCACATTTAGAAAATATATTAATAACAGATTCATCTTTAATGCCTATATCTTATTATGTATATATTATAGCAAATTCAATAAGTCTTATTTCTGATTGTTTTTAAGATTAGTTGAAGAGAAAAATAATTCTTAATTTATTACAAGATTATTTTCAAAGAAATTTATTTGTAGATTTTAATGTAAGAGAGATTTGAATGAGACATTACAAAAAGCTATTTATTTCTGAAGCGTTTTTGAAATAATTGTAAATTAATTAGAATGATGAATAATGATCTTGCTGCATTAGTCAATATTATATTTACTATAGATATCTATCAATCGTTAGGATTATATTGAACAACCAAGTTTGATAGCTTCTGATAGGTATCTTGATTTCTACATATAAATTTCTTCCTATAAATGTTTTATTAAAGATACACTCTAAAAGATTTCGTTAGTACTTCTATTTGTATCAAGATGCCGATCTCTATGCCAGCAGATTCATTAGTATATCAATATAATATAAGTAGAGTATAATTGGTTTATGGTTTTGTTTTAGATATTTGCATATACTATTAGATAATAAATCTATAAAACAATTTTCTTTTATCGTTTTTAGCATTAAGAATTACAAAAAAAATACAATGCATTCTAATGAAATTCTTTAAATTAAAAATTTAATTTTACAATTTTGTACAAAAATTATTTTCTAATTGCCTACTTATAGGTTTCATTACTTGACCAAGTTTTTGAATTTCATTTTGAATTATTTCTGATGATATATTATTTCCTAACCATATTGATTTAATCGATACAACTTCTTTCATACGTTGTAAAAAGTCATTTCGATGTAATTCATATGCACCAAATTGTACTAAATGTGATGTTATCTCATCAATATCAAGTAGTTGATAACCACCTAAACGAAGACGAGCTACAAGGTGAACAAGAGCAATCTATAGATAAAAATAAATATAAATTTTAATTTAATTTTCTTTTTTTTGAATTACTTTGGATGCATCTTTAACAAATGAAAATTGACTTTCAATAGTAAAATATCCACCTAAACTAACACCATATAATCCTCCAACAAGTTTTTTATCTTGCCAAACTTCAACAGAATGTGCATGACCTTGTTGATATAATTCAATCATTAAACGAGATATTTCTGGATTAATCCATGATATGTCACGACGATTTTCACCTGTTATTGATGCACAACCAGCTATTGTACTCTAATTAAATATTTATATATGTATATATTAAAATAAAAAGAAAACAAATTATATTATCAATCTTACTTGAAAATCTGTATCAACTGTAATAGTATATTTTTGACTATTTAATGTTTGTTTTAATCGTTTTGGTATATGAAATCCTCCATGATCATATTCATAAAGTGGAATTTGTCCACGCCATAGAAGTTCAATCCAAAAAATTTTCATACCATTTGGATCATTATATAAATCCATTGGTGTAAATGTTCTTTGAAAACCTTCTAACATTAATGCTGATGTTTGATATTCAATTGATTGTACATCATATATAAAAAGACCTTTATTACTTGATGGTAAAAATCGTTCACATTCGAAAAAACCAAGATATTGAAATGAATTTAATTTATTTAATTTTTTATTATCATTCAAAATATTTTTTTTTCGAAAAAAAATTTTCTTTTTTTTAATATAGTTTATTTTCTTACGAAAAAATCGATGAATATCACACATGTAGTTTCTTGTTTCGTTAAAGCTACGTTTAATGTATGGTAAGGGTTTTTTCTTTCTCTCTTCAATCTTTCGTATATTTATCAATGAATAATATATATTCATACAGGTAAATAAAACACGTGAAAATAATATTAACGATTCAAGTCAAAATATAGTTGTCATGATTTTAGTAGTGTATGATAGAGACAACTTTCGAAGAAAGAAAAAAGAAAAATTTTATTAAAGATTTCTTGTTTTTTCCTGCATGATTTAGATATACATATATATATATTTATCATTGTATCAAATATTTTTATTTATTTGGAAGTAAATCATGCATATATAACTTTTATAATGAAGTTAAGTGAAAAAAATTGAGAGAATTTTTTTGTCCATAAAAAAAAACAAATTTTAAATATATATCATTTCTCCAAAAAATTTATTTCTATTTACATGCTAATAAATATCGTATTTATGAATATTATCTTTATGACGACATATAAGATAAGACGAAACAATATATATATATATAATGTACCTTTTCGTTTAGAATAGAGGAAATAATACTCATTTTATATATGGAGAGAACCATTTCATAGCGAAGCGTTATCGCAAAATGAAAACACGTATATTTCGACATAATGATATATGCTAGAACTGATTTTTATATGTATGTTAAGTTATTCTAGATTCTTTGTCGAGAGGAGTTATTTCTAAAAAATCTAGCGTTAGCGACGTGACGGAGTACGAATGTAAAAACGAAAAAATGTTTGTATAACTGAATAAAAAGTTCAAAAAGGTGAAAGTTCTTTCTCAAAACCTTGAGATGCTGATAACACAAAACTTTTTTTTGGAAACCTGAGGAAGCCTCTAAAAGCTCGGTTTTTATAAGGGAAATTTTTTGGGATCCGATCTTGCTGAATATTTTATTATAGAAGTAACTTTGATTCTAGAGTCTATTCTGAAAGAGAAATTTTCTAATTATTTCTTAATTAATTAGCATCTGAAAGAGCAAAAATTTTACATATGTTTATCCTAAAGGAACTGATTCAAAACACATTACATTTCAAAAATAAAAAACTAAAGTATTGTTGAATTTATTCAATTATGTAAGAAGTTTATCGCGATACTATTGAGATATAAATAATTTGATTTTTTTTAGTGATTTATTTAATTTTTTACACAACAATCTAGAACAAATAATAATGTTGATTTGAACTCGTGGACTTTTTCAACGTTATCTATTACAAAAGAAAAGAATTGAACACATTACTGAATATAAAAAAAACAATGAATAATTTGGGTTTCTTTTTTTTGTACCACTGTGTATAATGATGTGATTATCATAAGTCATTATTTACACAAACAAAATGAAAACTCAATAAAGTATTCTATTTTAATGAAACAAACATCCTTATAAATCACATTAATCTTAATTTTTGTAACCAAAAAGCATATGAATTTGTTAGAATTTCTCCATTAGATAGATTTTCTTGAAAATCATCTATTGTTTGTATGTCTAGTATACAACAAATAATATGATGTTATAATACTATTTTATATTGATCATCAATCAACTTTATCTATTATGAAAAACAAGGATATATTCTAATATTTATAGAAACTGAAAAGATTATCATTATATATTTATATTTATGCACGATTAAGTGTATGCAAATAGTATAAATTGTGAATATTCTGTTTAAAGATGATAATTTTTTAAAGTCAATTATATATTTTATATTAATAAAAAGTAGGAAAAACCTTTTAACATTATAAGTGAATTAAAAAGTGTTAGATAATTGCTATGTGTTGAATGATCAAACATAAAAGTAGATATTTCAATAAATGTATTACTTTTTTTTTCTCGCATTTTTTTATAGCAATGTGTGAATAGAAGATGCGGAAATGAAAAGTGCTTTTGTTCATGATAAATAGAAAGAAATGTTATAAAACACTTGAGTAACAAGAGAAATGAAGGCATAATAATGTATCATGTGCTTATATTAATCCGTACTCTACTTGGATTTAGCTATTGATAAGAGCAACATAGAGGTGAAGTGATTATCATTTATAGCGAAACACTGGAAAGCTTTATAGGACACACTATCATTTCTCATAAAGTATAAATCAATTCCAAATAAAAAAAAATATTCTTTTGTTTTTTTTTCTTTTTCTGTACTTCTTCTCGTCATCATTCTTTCAACAAAATCATTCCAATAATAACTAAGCAATCCTGTTAGTTGAAGCAACATTCTCTATTTTAATATTCTTTATCATTATTACTATGAATTCAAAAGAAACGTATCGTTTAAGTATGTAATTTATTTTTTCATACGAAAATTTATTTCTTTTATTTTTAGCAACAATATTCTTATATATTTCTTTTGTGTTTTTATTTTTTCAATATACGTCTAGTCAACCTTTATCAACAAATTTATTGAAAACAAACATAAATAATAATGATGATGATGCTGCTGTTACTGATTCTATGTGGATACAACCAGTATCGTATGTAGATTCAGATGAATTGAATGTTGAAGACAATGATCCTGAAAAATTGTTACAATTATTATATAAATTTTTTGTCGTATACAACGGACATGATCAAAACAATCAACCAAGTTCATCATCGTTCGTTCGTCGAGCAAACTTTTGGAAACGAGCTAATTTTTGGCGTAAACGCGCCAATTTTTGGAGACGAGATTTAGCTTCATAAGAAAAAGAAAATTAAAAATTGATGTAACGTTTGAAAAACAATAAATAAAATGAACATTAAAGTTTATTTTTACATTTAAAAATAATCAATTATAAACATAAAAATAAAAAAAAAGAACAAGATTTTCAAATGCATTTTTGATATTGTAAAATGAGTCATTTATATTAATTATAAAAGAATATTTATACTACATTTAAATTATATAAAATTGAAAGACAAAGTATTATTTTAGTGATATGAATGATAATTAAAACGTATATACATATTATTTTTTGTTTTGTTATAATTGAATAGAAATAAATGAAATGCCTAATTGACAATTCTATTTAAGAGTTCGAATTACGTTGGCATGAAAATAATAATACTTAAAATAATTTACTTAAGGAATAGAATGACATGCAATTTGACAAATACATATTATTATTGAATTTAGATATAAAAATGTGTTAGAAAAGAAAATATAGTGTTTAATTTAACTTTTTTTTATTTATATTCATTGAAAATAATACTGATTTCTTTGTCAAATTTATGTGAATTTTTCAATAGAAAATGAGTACAATTCCGCTCTGATAAATTTCATAATCGATATCAATTATTTCACACTTTGAAAGCGACTGTTTTTACAGGAAAAGTTGGACTTTCGCTGATAAAATCAATTATTATTGAAAATTATTTAACAATATGATTTTTTTCTTTAGTTTGAGGTCAAAAGATGTTGAATGGTTATTTTGAAATAACGGAAATATAATACATATTCAAGCGATAAAATAAATAACAAAAAAATAACAGTTAAATCATACAAGCTAAAAATATAATAAAATATGAAAATCTTGGAAACAATCAACAATATCATGATCTATATTAAAATTATTAAAGAATCAATCGTCATTTTTACGTCTTGAAATATTGTATATGCATACAATACAAATTTTCGGAAGTATATTTCTGTTTTTTGTTCAAAACACAGGAAATGAGAAGTGTCTCACATGAGACATATCAGACTATACTGATGAGGAAATGGAACGAACTATGAAATCGCTTTTAATTCGAGACTATGTACATCTTGGGATCTTTAATGAGTTATGAATATCCTGAAAAGAGTTCGATATAATACCTTATTGATGCCAAGATCTTGCATTCTTACGATATTTTTTTAATAGAATGCTTTCATCTTCCGCAGGAAAACTGATTTTCGAGTTATGCGGCTTAAAGTTTTGCACAGAGATAGATCTTGATGAAAATAGTTTATTGTGAGACCAACAAACCTTTCTGTTTTTTTTACTCTAAAATACTAATATCAGATCTGTCCGTTTATATAAACAATATAAAAGATACACTTTTACCATAGCTGTATTTTAAAATACGAACAAAAAAAATGATCGGATATTTTCATAATAAAGTTCTCTTATTGAAAGAGGAACCATGAGGTCATTGAGGATTGGAAGCACTCATTAAAATTTAAATCTTTAGCAGATTTGAATGAGCTACTAAGAAATTATCCTAATTTTACTATCAAGCACTCACCAGGATATTTTGAAAATATGATCAAAACTCATCGTCAATTGTTTACAGTATCTTGGCTGTTATTAAGCTATTTTCTAGGATCCCAGACTGAATTTCACATATATTGTACAATTTTTTTTCCTCTGTAAAATGATTAAAAAGAAAGTTTAAAAGAAAGGATGAACTTGAAGCGAAAATGGACCCATACTACTCTCACAGTTAGTGATTTTTGATAGTATTTCAATAAAAATGACACATTTTTATCAATTTTCGTTGTTGTAAAAACAATTTTATATCAAAATAGAAACGATGTTGTGAATCAGCGTCAAAAACTACATTGAATCACATGAGATTCAAAGAGATTTTTTCCAGTCAAAAATTGGTCTGTGGTCCCCCACAGCTCTCTTTTTAATATATTTTCACCTACGGTTCCCGGAAGCAAATTGTTGACTGGAAAAAAATTCTTTTGAATCTCATGTGATTCAATGTAGTTTTAACGTTGATTCAGAACATTGTATTCTTTTTGATATAAAATTGTTTTACGAGAACAAAAATCATTAACTGTGAGAGTAGTATGAGCTTGTTTTCGCTTCAAGTTCACCCTTTTTTTTAAACTTTTTTATAATCATGTTTTCCAGAGGAAAAATTTTGTACGATATATATGAAGTTGAGTCTGAAATCCCATAAAATGGCCATACTTTTCACTTAAAAAATCGTCATCTTAATCAATATTTAACAAATAATTCTGCGTTAATCGATGCAAATATAATATGTAAATAGGTCATTTTGTTCAAAATTCAAAGCTCTATCATTTGGTATATTATATTAAAAATTTTGTTAGTTCTTTATTTCAGTAAAAACGTCAACTTTATACAGAGAAGTTTCGATCATATTTTCAAAATATCCTTGTGAGCGCTTGACAGTAAAATTAGGATCATTTTTCATTAGCTCATGAAAATCTGCAAAAAAATTTGAATTTCGAGCTTTTCAATGTTGTTGAACAAGATCTGAACATACAATCAAAAATTTAAATTTTAACGAGTACTTTGATATCTGAGATGATCCTCGATAGTTTCATAGATTCTCTCTGAAGGCCTATCTCTATGCAAAGCTTCAAGTCGCAATTCGAAAATCAGTTTTCCTGAGGAAGATCAAAGTATTTTATTAAAAAAATATTGTAAGAATGCAAGATCCTGGCATCAATAAGGTATTCACCCGAACTCTTTTCAGAGTATTCATAACTCATTAGGAGTAACACAATGCATATAGTCTCGACTCAAAAATGATTCATGTGATTAGGTAGAGGCTATCGAGACCAAACAAAACATAAATTGATTCTATGCCATTGTTGCTTTCTTGTTGAGTTATAGCTATTTTACTATATTTCTAGCCTAGCAAAGAATATGCCGTTAATATCCAATGTTGTTATTTTGGCCTGAAATCTCGTTCATCAAGCGGTTGTATGAATCTTATTATACACTTAATGTTACAACTAGAACAATTGTTTTTTTTCTTGAGATATTATATCCACAAGAGAGAATATCAAAATCAGTTATACTATTTTTCTATCCGTAAAAAGACTTGAGAAAGAACAAAATGTCTATACTTCAAAAGTAGAATGATCTATCAATCTTTTACAGAATGAAATAATTTAGCGCAATTTATAAAAAGTTTTCCATATAGTCGATTTCTTCTAAATACTTATTAAAGATTATTTAGTATTACACAATTATTTATTTCATAAATTATCAACACAAGAAAAATTTTTTTATAATAAACAAATATAGAATAGAATATATTCTTAATTATATCATATCATACGTATCTGTAATTTTTAAGCAAATTATATACCAAAGAACAAAATAAAATTTTAATTTGAACTAGTTCAGATTAAAACAATGCAAATTCAACTATTTCAAATTAAAGTTTACGTGTGAACTAGAAAAAATATAATTCTGATCTGAACTAGTATAAATTCCATTATGGACACAATAAAGTAAAATATTTAAAATATTTCGTAATTTTATAATTGCAGACAAAGATCAAATCAATTGGAAGATTGATAGTGTGAATGAGAGCGAAGCGGTGATATAATTTTTATCGACAATCG
Source organism: Macrotrachela quadricornifera (assembly GCA_022393335.1). NCBI lineage: Eukaryota > Metazoa > Rotifera > Eurotatoria > Philodinida > Philodinidae > Macrotrachela > Macrotrachela quadricornifera. The sequence continues at coordinate 6,795 of JAJEKB010000717.1, read as the reverse complement.
GGATATAGAGAAATAATTTAATTGTGTACGAAATTTCGTATAAGCTTGACCTAGTTTTTCTGAACCATTTTCACGTCTCTTCGAACATTTGCAGTATGGTTGTACTTTCGAGTAAAGACAATTATATTTCAGTTGCTACAGATAGTCTAATTCTTTGCAGATATCCAGATATTTTCTGAGTGATTTTTCATAACGAAAAATATTTGTTCAGACTTGTTACAGACATTTTCTTTCTCGTAAGACAATAAATCTAACTGTCAAATTTAACACGATTTTGTTGGAATTTATTAAAAGTTTGATCAAAGATTCTCATTAATCCGATTTGACTGTAGAAATGCTCGGAAAATCTAATAGAATCTCACTAAAAGAGTTCTTCGATTGAAATTGAATTTGTTCTCAAAAACAACTGTAAATTATCTGCTGATTTCTATATTATTTCAACCACTTTAAGGAATTGTCCACAGATTTATATCAACCATAATCTCTAATTTTCAATCTATATTAGTTCAGATTAATATTTTCTTTTATCTCAGTTTAACCGTAAATTTTAATTTGAACTAGTTCGTATACAAATTGTATTTTGTTCTGATTGAAATCAAAATGTTATTTTCAATTAAGGGTAATTTTAAACTGAACTAAATTCTATTCTATTCTCCGATACTTTCCATGAATTATGAAGAACAAATTTGATAATATTGAATCTATAAATCTGAAAGTTCTTTTTTTTTTCTAGTAAAATCAAAATTCTCTTATTTTCAGGAAGCCGTTCAGCACTTTATAATATATATACATCATAATAATGTTTTTCCCTAGAGAAAGTTTCACAAATTAAGTTTATATGAAAAAATTCATAATGACAAAACAAACATACAACATTAAAAAAAGGTATTCAATATGACACTGTTCAGTATTTATTCTATATAAGACAATCAATATAAAACAATAAATTCAGCTTTAGCATCTTTAAATAGAATGAACGAAAAAAAAAAAAAATTTATTTGACAATACTTGTAGAATTCCTCGATTGTTGTTGTGATGTATTTTTATTATTATTGTTATTATTATTAGATGATGGTGGTGGTTGTATAATTCGTGCAGCTTTTCGTAATAAATGCCAACAAGCTGCTCGTTGTCCACCATTAATAACTTCACACCAATGAATTATTTCACTATGTTGTGCAATATTAGCACTACCAATAGGTGTTGTATTTTCAAACCGTAAAAAACCTAATGGCTCATCAGGCGCAATAAGATCATGATGATAAACACCTATTTCAAGACATGACTCAGCTAATGAAACACCAGGAATATTAAATGATATTTCTTCATTCCATTTGGGATTTAATGTATTACGTTTAACACTTGTTTTTTTTCTTTTTACTTTGTCAGTTTGGCCTAATTGTAATGTTAAACGAACGATTGGGTCTAAGAAAAGAAAAATAAAATAAAAAAAACAAACAAAATGAATGATTATTGATTATATAAGAATAAAGTTAATGAATAACCAACCCGCTTCAAGGTGCATTGAAAGTGCTTTTAGATTACGTGCTTCAATAATTCCAACATTGAGTCGTTCAGCTTGAGCCAAATATGTCAATGAAACGAGTAATTCACCGAGATATTCATCTTCCTATAAAAAGAAAAAAAAAATAGAAATATGTTTATAAAATTATTTTCTCTTGATATAGAAGAAAAAAATAAATAATTTACCGCTCGTTGTTTATTAATAGGACACCAAAGATCACAACCATGAATTGTTTGTGGTGTTAAACGTATTTGTGCTTCACCAACACATTCAGGACGACTTGAATGTGCATAATTATAAACATAAAAATATAAAGTTTTTGTTGTTTTAAATACTGTTTCATTTGCAACACCAAATTTAAAATATTCATTCCAAATAGGATGTATTGTTTGTGGTTGTACTGATGTTTGTCGTAATTTTTGATCAACCGGTGGACGAAGAGAAAGTTTTACATAGGGATTAGCAGATTCTTCACGATCAAATGGTAAATATTGAGCTAAAAAGAAAAAAAGAATAATAAGAATATTGAAATATATTGAAATATATTTACCTTCAATTATATTAACAATAAGATCATTTCGATGATCATCATATTGAATACGAATATGTAATCGATGTAAATTTTCTTCTACAGTTGATAATTCATCATTTGTTCGTTCACCAAAATTATTTCCAAGATTTCCAGTAATGCTACTACCAGAACTATTTCTAGGACATGTCGTGCCAACAAAGTAAAGATCAGGCATAATGGCACCTAATGCACCACGTAATGTTTTATTTTTAATAAGATAAGAAGATGCTTGAGGTGAGACAGGCGGTGAAAGTAGTCCTTGTTCTGGAGGTGGCATGGAAGCTCGTGTTATATTGCTTGTTTGTTTTCCAACAATAGGAAATTTAGGCATTGTTTGTTTTGATGAGGGTGATCGAAGTAATGATTGACGATGACCTGTATTAGTAGTTTGTACTGAATCTGTTTTTGTTAATTGTCGTTTTGATGATGATAATGATGATAATGATGTTTGTTCTTCAACAATTCCTGTTGTTATGTTTGATGCTGTTGTTGTTGGTAGTAGTGGTATTTGTGGTATTGCTGATGATTGATCAACAGATGATATCGATTGTTCAACAACATCAGATGTACGAGGAAATAATTGAAATCGAATATTTTTTGAATTTGTTGTACCAGGTGGCGAACTAAGTCCAATAGCTTGTGTTTCAACAGCAGCTGTTGATAAACGTGGTGCTTTTGAACTTCTTCGACCTGAATAATGTGCTGTAATTGCTTGTGTATCTGTATCATCATAAGAATGAGATAAACGTCCACTTTCACCTTTTTTTTGTAAAAGTACACTATCTGATGCTACAGATGGACGACCTGATTGATTGGAACTAATTGATAAACGGGATAATTTTTCTGATAATATCGATAAACGACCACCTGATGCAACTGATGTACGAGCTGATTGTGTTGAAGAAATTTCTTGTGTAATAACTGGCGGTTGTGGAATACGATGAACAATAGGTGCATAAACCTAAAAAAATTATATAAATTATGTTAAATCTATTTTTAGGAGAAGAAAAAAGTAATTAATTTTTAAGTAATCTTTCTTCATTTTAGATGAGAAATAGTTAAGAAAAAAAAACGTTTTTTTTCCTATAGTCTTTTTGAATAGTATATGCGTGTGCTACTTGTCTTAGAGGAACCAATCAGTAACGGAAACTAAGTATGTCAGGATTTGATAAATAGATAGATAATCAGGAAGAAGAGTTACTCACGAGATGTTGTGGTGGTTTGAAATATGTTTTTGCATCAACATTATTAATAGCTGCGTAATGACTTACAGATCGACCAAAATATCGATGACTTGCTGATGGTATACAACATTTACAAAAAATAATTGTCGCAATAAGAATTATTATAATAACAGATACCGCACCAATGCCAATACCAATATATAGATCGTAACGTGCTGTGAGCATGATAGCATTGCGCTTATTATTCGTATAATTTTGAAAAATATATATATATATATAAAAGAAAAGATCAAGCAAGACTAGATATAAATCAAAGGTGAAAGTATAATGACAAAAGATCTTTTCTTTCTAATACTATTTTTTTTACTGAGTTAATGATGTGTTGTGTAGTCGTGCGAGTCAGCAAAATCTTGTAATCGTATGAATGTTGATGAAAGCGCGCATCTTTTAATGATCTTCTTTTACTCCCTCTCTTCAGTAATGATGTCTATGTGTGCTTACTGTTATTCTTATTGTGAGTAAAAAGAAAAGAAGATAGAAAAAGGAAGAGAAAGAGAGAGAGAGAGAAGGAGATCAAGAGACTATCATCATCATCCGTCATAGAAACAACCAAGAATGATGATTTCAATATTCATATTCTATTTTTTTTCTTAACCCACGTTCATCTATACATAAGTGTATACCCTTTAGCAAAGGAAAAAAGAAAACAGATACACTACACTACATCGATTAACACCTTTAACTGTGGGACTAACGACTACCTGTCATGTTCTTTACATTTCTATATGCACGAAAAATCTCGGAAAAAGACAAAAGTTAATTATAATGTATTCCTGTTTTTAGATTTAAATAAGTTCTAGTCATACACAAATTTATAGTTAAGTGAAACACGCAAACTAAAGATCGAGTTTTTTTTTTCTTGAGATGTATATATATATATATACTCTTTTTTTTTTCTAGCAATATTGAACTAGCGATGCGAAAGAATAGCATGAATTTTTCTATCCTTTCTTTTTCTTTCTATAATCATAATTATTATCATGAAAATGTTTAGAAAAAAATCTAGTAAGAATGAGAAAAAAAAAGGAAGTCTTTGCGTTTTTACTTGTTCAATTATACTGTTGTTCTTCTTTGTTTTGTTAATATGCACATGTTAAAGTATATTAAAAAAAAAACAGAAAATCTAAGTAAATCTCATGATAATGGAATAAGTTACTCAATTGAACATATTACTAATTTTGCGTGTAGAATAAAATTATTATTATCATTTTCTCTATTTATTTATTACTATTACATTCGATCGATGATGGACGAGAAGGAAAAAAAATGAGAAGTTTTTTAATAAATAATATTAAAAAGCTATCGTGAGAAAAAAAAACAGAAGAATGAGATTCATAGTCTTCGTTTATATTCTGAGGCTATGTCTACCATCTGACTAGTGAAAGAGAAAAAAAAAGTTTCCTACTACTAAATAATGTGTGTAAAAAACGCGAATTCGCCTCATTGATTGTGCCGTGTCAAAGCAAGTTGCGTTCACACACATACATACATATATATATATATATATATATAAAGTATCAAGCAAAGGAAAAAAAAGAAATAGCAACCAACTACTGTGCTATTGTTTGCCAACGGAAAAAAAGGACAAAAACATCTAACATTCATTACGCTTGAAAAAATACATCATACAAGTATATATATTTCAACCATCTATGCATAAAATGTTGATTTAAATATTGCTTAGTAAAAAAAAAAGAAATAATTGAAATATTCACATTTATCTCTTATTTATAATGAAAAAAAATGATATATATACATTATGTTGACTAGTGAAAAGTTTCTTCTTGTCTTGTTCTCGGCTTTTTTTTTACTGCAATAATCATGAAAATCGACACATAATTTGTTTCAAGCTATTCAAAATATTTTTTTTTTGGTCGATTAATGGATGTATGCATAGTAAATGTTCTCTACATGACGATTCATATTTCACATGTTTATGAGTATTCACCCGAGTTTAGAATGCATAAATAAACGATGAATATATCTACTCAAAACGGATCAAAGAATATTGTTTCTATCTCTGGTTTTTTTCATTGTCGACAAATATGAAAAGAAATGAATGTAAATGAAAAAAAAGATAGATTAATTGTCATAAATTTACATAAAAACCTCTTAAATGATAAAATAAAAAAAAAAAAGAACTAAAAATGATTGATTTTGCACTGTTACTTCTTCATATTTCATTTTGAAATTCTATATTCTCGATGATGATGTTTATTTATTGCACAATGGTATAGCGGTCATATTGCTCTTCATGTGATTATATGTCTTCATTGTAAAGTTGTTCATCGTACCTTTCTTTGTGTCTCTCCATTTGGACAGTACGATATATACATATATATGTGTGTCTTCAACATAAAGAACAATGGTGAATTCACATATACAACCAATCTATATAGGAGACAAATTATTCTGCCGTTCGTTGCTCTCGACAGCCAACAAGTGGACTCACACAGTTATCTTGACTTCATCGCTGTGCGATACTTCACTTAATTCACTTCATTTTTTTATTTCGCTTACAGCGAGCTCTATATATGAATTGATGGGACTGACAGAAACGATTGAACAATCGAGTGACTAACAATTATGTATACGTATATGTCCCATGGAATAACGAAAAAAGAGAACTTACATAAACGTCCTCTGTCTCTCTTTCTCTTTTTCATTTTTTTTGTTCTTTGTACATGTGGTTACCTAGCATTCAATGGGTACATATACATATACATACATAGGATATCGTCGCACGTTCATATTCAACCATATTTCGTTTCTTTTTAAACTCACAAATCTGATCATCACCGATTATTCTTCTTACAACTAAATTTATATACATATATACTCATATAAATGTATAAGAAATCAATAAATCGTATTGAAAAAGAAACTGAAAGTAGTCAAGCTGAACTGAGCAATCCAGCTTTGCAAGATATTATAGCAACAAATCATGTTGTATTAACAAAGGTAACGAAAAAGAGAAATTTTATTTTTTAAAACTATAAAATAAAACCAATATGATTTAGAAATCACGTGAAGATCGATTATCACGTGCATGTAAAGCTGCTATTATCATGATCATTCTTGGACTTGTTGCCATTGGTATTATTATACTTACATTAGTTCTTGCACGTAAGTCTCTTTCGTTTTTATCATTTAATAAATTAATTGTTAAATGTCAATAGAGCCTTCAGACTACTTTTTATTTTCATATCGTATTTAATACTTGAACTCAATATATACTTTTATTTTATTTTATATTCAGTATCATAAAATTTGAACATAAAATATTTTATAATTATATTATAACCATTGAATGAGTTTATTTTTTCCTTTGACAAAATTGTTTAATTTAATTAAAAACAAAGAATTTTATTCATTTTAGATTCCCGTAATAATCTTATGACTATCATATCACGATCTATTGAAGGAAATTTATCGACAACATCAAATAATAGTCG
>JAJEKB010000715.1:598265-644277 GCA_022393335.1 Macrotrachela quadricornifera | reverse complement strand
CATTTTCAAGCTTAAAGAAGTCGTTTTGAGTGAGAAAGAAAAACGATGTTAGTACCCTAAGGCCAACACTGTCTCGCATATATAGAAGTTGAAATTACGCCATGTAAACGGTAGTAATTTTCTTTTTTTCTCGCTTCGTATACGAATCACCTCAAGCACCGTAATCATTCTCGACACACACACACGTACATAAAGAGAAAAAAAATGAAGAATTCAATGTTTCCAACTAATATGTGTCGAGCACTACTTGCCCATTAGAAGCGGTGAATTGACATATTCTCATAATTGGCTACAATATATTTCTATATATGTATATATATGTTTGTGCTTATCCTTGCTTAGTCGTCTATTCTATAGAAGAATATGAATCATTGTATGGATAACTGATCGCTCGATCCCTAGATATCTATGTATGTACATGTAACGATCGGTCAATCGGCACATTTAGTATTAGGCGACAGAAGTTATACTGGCGACCTTTCACCAATGATGCCACTAACACATGAAACATGAACAACAAACATCACCACTATCCCAGTTAGCTGTTGGTTGTGATGCAATAATGTTCAAATGTCGTCAAAGAACAACGAGAAAGAGAGAGAGAAAAAAGAAAAAAAATTAGAAAGAACAACACTTGAACATAAAATATAAAGAACCTATTTAAAGTGGCCCTGCGGAGTAGTGCATTTCAAAAATGGAACTTTGCTTCTCTCTCTCTCTCTTTCTCTTTCTCTTTCACAATGTAAAATGAGAGTATAGCTCATTTTCACGGTCAACCGCGCTGATCATTACCTACTGTCTGACCGGACTTACGAGTCATATGAATTGACTGCTGCCGGATGTATAATTCTGCTATGCTTTGTATTCTTTTAATGGGTTTTTTCTCTTTCGAATTGACCGACATGAAATGCCACGCGTACACACGTATATACATCAGAGATTAAAAAAAAAGAAACTGGACACATCAGGCAATCGGTCGATCAAGAGTTTATTTCTAATGCGTCAAGTAGAATTATCAAAAATTCATCATTTCTACCAACTTATGACTAGTCTACTCTCTAGAGATTATACAATGGACAGATTGACTTCTATCTAACAGTCAGTGACCATTTCCCTTTATTTCGATTAGTATCGATTTCTTTTATTATTTCTCAAAAGATAATCGATTTCTCATATGTACAAATAAAATTACTTATTACCTAAGTTAATTCTTATGAAATAAAGAATATATTTTATTATTAACGGAAGAGATAGAGAAAAAGATATTTATGTTAACAATTCATCATAAGAAGATTATTTACATATGAAATAATCTCAGACAGACAAAGTTGTTATATACATGCAATTTCTACTTGCCTTGCAGTCTATTAATGCTATTATAGATAGAAGAAGAATGTAACCCTCATTTTTTTTTTCTTCATATATGTATATGGCTTGTCTGTTAATGATACAAGATAAATATTATGACGACCGCCCTTTACTTCTCTCATGGTCATTCATTTGCTTTTTACAGTGATGATGATATATGAATGTGATTCACACATTGATTGAACATCACGTCTGTTTTGATCTTGAAATACAATCAGTCGGTCGTTTACAGAGCATCTGGTTTAATTGCATTCAAGATGCTTGTATTATATACGTATATATACCCCATACTAAGATGATCAAACGATGATGATGATCCTTCTCTCTCTCTCTGTATTCGAATGAAGAACAATATACATTTGTTCATAAAAGAAAAAGAAAATTAATGATAGCAAAGGTAGCTTATATGTCAAAATAGACAAACTAGTTGATCTTTTTGAACTATTGTCTAAATGAACATCAATCACCATTGAAAATGATGATTATGCTGATACGATAAACCTTATCTGGTCAATGGACTAGGCATCTGCTTGATGAAATCACTTCTTTCTATAATTCAATCTCGTCTTCATACATAAATATATACTCACTATGTTTATCCATATGCTTGTGTGTACAAAATAACCAGAGACAATTTAATTGTTCCACTAACACAAGATCGTATGAAATTTCAAGGCGAAAGTGAATTCTTTTGTTTGAACAACAGATCAGTCTATTGATTGTATTGATAGAAAAAAATTGTACGATGACAAAGCACATATATATATACACAAGGGGATGCTTGTTGTCACTACTGCTGTTGCTGCATTTAATTGAATCTATTGTCTCTTTCTCTCTTTTGAGCTATTATCACGCTCGACTCGTTTGTTGTATGGTGTTTGTCGAATATGTCACCATAGTTTGGCCTACCGATCTTGATGATGATGATGAACAACAGAAAATGTTGACACCCCAAGACACCATCTGTTCAATGTATCAATGTGAATAATATTCAAGAAATTAAATTTATAACATCAGATTTTAAGTTATTGTTTTAATATTAAATAAACTATTTTGATTGAAAATGAATCACATTACTCGATACTAAATACATATTTTATTTTGAAATAATGTTTTATACATAAGAAAAAAAAACATCTTTCTATTTAATATAGTCAATATAACAAAATTTTAAATAATTGCTTTCATTTAGATAACATTAGTTACATAGTGAACTATATATAATATTAAAAAATGTCATATCTATATATATATGTCTTTATCTGTTTCTATTTTTTTAGCACATATATCAAATAGTGTTTCAGTGATTGTTAGTTTAATAATGCGAAAAAAAATATTCATTTAATATACTGGAAGTAAAAAAAACGATTTTTGTTAATAATATTTTTTGTTAAATATCAAGAAGAAAAATTTGTGATGATGATCAAGTTAAAAAAACACTTAATTATGCATAATGAATGATACGATTACGTATTTAATGAAAATCAAATTTTAATGTCCGTTCTTAAATTTGCATGATCAAGTGTATTGTAATATAATCCAGTCATTCATTTCGCAATAGTCATCATCATCATCTGTGACATTACTAAAAAAAAAAAAATCTCAATTTTTGACGATAATATTAAAAATGTCAGAATGATCTAAATGTTTCAGATGGCAATGATAAAATTCATTAGTATCAAATTTCATCTTTTCTCAACAACGAAAGAAAGAAACTAATATATATATATATATAGCTATTTTTTCAAGTTGTTGCAATTTATATTCTTCTTCTCGATGTTTCTAATGACTGCAAAATTCTTATTTTATCTTTGTTAATATGCATCAGAATGTTAGTTTAATGTTCACTAACTGATAAGTTTTATTACACATATGTGATGTAATAAATATTCATGGAAAATTTTCCCACAGTGAAACATATATGCATTTATATATATATATATATTTATACTTCAATAGAACTCATTAGTTGCTATGATTATATATGATTTTAATGACTGTCACAGATGAGCAATACTGACACCTTTTATAGTATTCCATAAAAGAATAAAAAAGAAAAAACATTAAATATCTAACTGTTATATCATTCATCATATTATATTTCTTTTGATTTTATAGATATCAATTCTTTTTTCTTCTAATCTATATAATGTATCTCGTGGAAAAATATGTAGATAAAAAGAGAATTGTTTTTAGATAGATTTACTTTAAATATGAGATTTAAAATAAAATGTCAATATTTTTTATTGTGATTTGTAAAACCATTAACCTCTATACTAATTTAGAATATATTTGCTTTTGAAATCCGTATAAAATAGTAACAAATTTTATTGCGACTTTATTACAATATAAATATAAAAATGAATGTATCGATATAATAATGAAATATATTCTTCAAAGAAATACATCTTATTTGTGATTAACTATCATTTACACACATATGTGTTGATCCGATTTCATTCTTCATAGAATTTGAAACGAAGACCTTCGTACATAATCTTATCAAGGACTAACATAATTTAATATAATCTTCAATAACATTTATAGATTTCTTTTTTTATATGCAATAAAATAAGGAGAGAATTTGTTTAGTTTTTATACATCAAAAAGAAGAAAATATAAGATTCATGCAATCATTCAATATCTTTATATAAAAACTCTTTAGTCTAATGCTTGTTTTACTGAAATTTGATTAAATTTTTAACAAATAAGTATTAGATGAATTATTTCATTTCAGAAAGTAACAATTATTAAATGCAATACTTTGTTGAAAAAAAAATGAAATGCTAAAAATTTTCAAATAATTTTGATTTTAATAGTCCAGTTAGACGTAACATCGTCAAAAACGGTCTAAGGTTGCAATTAAAATCTTTTTGGACAGGTAAAATGACGAGAACCACGTCATTTTTTAGGAACATCTTATACATACAAAGGGCATCCGATAATAACTGATAATAAATTGTTAATGATATTTTCATACTTTTGCTTGACACAGAAGACTGAAATTTTTATCGCATATATACTTAATAAAGATCTTTTATTTCTGAAGGTTTCTACTCTCTAGCTAAAACTATTAATGAAATATGAATTTTGTCCTTGATTTTTGCAATAATTTCACAATAAAAATATGCAAAACTTTAGTAAAAAAATTTATGTATTTCATCAGCAGTTTTAGCTAGACAGTTGAAACTTTCAGAAATAAAAGATCTTTATTAGATGTATATGCGATAAAAATTTCAACCTTCTATGTCAAGAAAAATATGAAAAATATCGTTAACAATTTATTATAGGATACCCTTTATATGTGTGAGGTGTTCCTAAAAAATGATGTTGTTATTCACATTTTACATGTTCAAAAAGGTTTTAATTATTACTTTAGACCGTTTTCGACGACGTTACGTCTAACTACACTATTAAAATTGAAAAAAATCCTTTTCCCCTGAAAGTGGTAGAAACCCCGTGGATTCACCCATTGCTTTGATTGCTGAAAATCTTACTGGAAATGAAGATGGACTTCTCTTCAAAGCAATAGAATCAACTATCAATTAGCTTCGCTCAAAACGTTATTCCTTTGATGCATCACAAATACCATAAGTTTAAATTCTAACTAAATGATGAGAGTTTATTGAATATTTTTCGCTAAATCAATAAAGATGAACTTTTTTGAAATAAATGTTGCATCTTCATCATTGCTTTTTTGTAATACGAGAGGTATCCAAATTTGACGTGCTATTTGTGTTCATGTACCGCCTATACACTCCTAAGTGAGATATCTGTTGCTACAGATAGTGCTATTATATGTCTCCATTACTGATATTATTCGACGAACTGATCCGATATAGATCTTTGATAAGATCAGAATAAATAGATGATGTTCAACAAAGTAATTTTGAGCGCCACAAATCGTGCAGAGTCACTAAATATATATTAGTAATAATCAAAAATTTTCAGATGTAATTTCCAATGTGTGAAAACATTAGAAATCAAGAAATGACTTTTCTCCTTTGAGTACACCAATGAGTTTTCGCAGTCGATTTGGTGTACTCTCGTTAACCTTTTCCGTGGATACTAACATACGTGTTGCTCAAGCGATTTTTTTCTCCGATGATTTTTAAGATGTCAAAAGATTGATTGATCGGATATCTGTCAATTGTTCTCAATCTAACTCTTGATTGTTTGCGAATGCTCCTGTGTTAGGTACGTAGAGGAAGAGGAAAAAGGCGATGGTCCATATTAAAGAAATTTTCTTTCTATTTAATCTGGTAGAGAAAAGAATGTTTTATTTTTCTATGCTATTTGATCATACTTTAGTTAATATCATAAAAATAATATTTCAATAAAATCTATTTTGTTATGGTATGTGCTGATTGTATTAACATTCGTTTTGAAAGAGTTACTAATGAATATTTTTTGTAAAAATTCTCATAGAAATAAGATGGAGAGCTGCCGTCTTCACCATTGGAAAGAGTAGATGAAAATGTATCGAAACATATGCTACTGATTTTCCTGACTTATTTTTATAAATTTTCCAGTTTCTCTCAATACGTAAAAGCCTATCTCGTAGGTTGCTTCCAGTGAATTTTCAATAATCAAATGTACATTCAAAGCACTTATGGAAAGTCTACAAATCACGTAACGCTCACATATTTCAATTTAATTACTCTGGAAAAATATATATTGCAATCATGCCTGCAAATTCAATTTTCTAGTAACCTCTGTGAAAAACAATTATTATTTTTGTTTTTTTTTTGTCTTTTGATACGAGATCATTTGTCTGACAGTTAGAAAATTGAATTAATAAGCGTTAAAAATCATACTTAAAAAGAACCTTTTATATACGATTCGATATGTTTTCACCTACTCTTTCTAACGGTGAGAATCGGAGTTCTCCATCTTGTTTCTATTAAAAGTTATTCAAAAAATACTCATTAGTACTTTTTTAAAATAAGTGTTAATACAATCAGCCCATATCATAACAAAATAGATTATTTTGCAATATTATCATGATATTAACTAAAGTACGATTAAATAGAAAGAAAGTTTTTTTAAAGGTTTTGTATAAGGAATTAAAGTATCACTCTCACTATTTTTGACTTGCTCTAAGCATTTTTTTTGCAGAAATAGTAATTTATTTTATTGTCTGTGCGAACATGTTAGAAATCACTGTATCAGATGAAAGATTTCATCATTCCAATAATATAGAATATATACGTTAATTGTAAAATAGACGACACAATTAATCATGGAAAACAATCCCATTTCCAAGAAATTTGAAAAAGTCGGTTTCGATCTGAGAAATTGCTTCTGGTTCAATTCTCAGTTTCTTATTATTTTGAACTATGGAATTCTAATGAACAATACCTTAAATATTATAATAATCGAGTTTGTTTAAATAAAAATACGTAAAAACGAATACAGAAAAAGAAAATCTTTCTTTAAAAAAAAACACGATGTGATGAGAAGAGAAAACTCAAAACGTAAGAAAGAATACGCTAAAGTTACAGGTAAAAACAGATGGTTTGAATACTTCGTAACATTATCGTTCTCGCTAATTGATACTAAAGTGACTTTGAACGGAAATAAATTAGCAAAAGAATACATGCATATATCACCTGTACTATACAGAATACAAGTAAACTAAGAAATAGTGAATTTCACTCTAATGTATTTCAAATGTCATATTTATTCTTTGATTTACTCGACTGTTAGTATATTTTATTTATTGATCTTTAAGTTTATTAATCAACTTAATTCATTATGAATTTTTCATTCAAACTAATGATTTTATAATTATTCAGCTAATTAATTAGATACTTTGTTTTTGAAATAAAGTAATGTACAAAAAAAAAAAGAATCGAGTCATCCTTCATAATCTTTGTATAAGAAGCGCATATATAATAGTTTTTTTCTTAAATTCTATTTAAAATTTTTAACAGATGAATATTACATGAATTATTTCATATCAGAAAAATAAAAGTTCTAAAAATCAATCATTTTAAATCTTTCATGCAAAAATACTAAATTTCACATAAAGGAATTCGCACTAAAATTTTTTACATCCTTCTATTATAATCCACTTTTAAAAGTTCACTAGATTTCAATTAGTGCTATATATTTTATTAAATAAAATTTATATATCTATATATTCATATATAACAAGTATTTATTTTAACAATATGAATCTGTAAAACATATATTACAAATTTTTTATATACTAGACAATTTCTTAACAATGTCCATGATGACCGCCTCCGAAATGATGACCACCTCCAAAATGATGACCGCCAAAGCCACCGTGATGATGATGATGATCGAATCCAAATCCATGACCCATATGATGATGATGACCAAATCCATCACCCATATGATGATGATGATATCCTGGACCAAAATGATGAGGATAATGATGTGGTCCAAAATGTGGTTGATGATGATGATGATGTGAATAACCACTACCCATAGTTGCTTGAAAAATTAGCTATATAAGATAGTTGTATTTTTTTATTAACTGAAGTGAAGTAGAAGTAAATCATGAGCTATTATATATAGTAGAAAAGCAGGAAGAAAAAGACGTCACTCGTTCGCCTCCTAATAAAAAAAGAAAAATATTATTCACATTTTTTTTTCTAGAAAGAAAAATAACAACAGTGTTAAAACACAAAGTGTTTACTCTTGAAAAAGTAAAAGAAATGACTCATAATTCAAATAATATATCACATGACGACAACTGTTTGACGTCAAATGATGAATCACTAGTTCATTTTGTTTCTTATCAAATTTGTTACTTAACATGAGTCGTATAACTGCAGTTGATGTAAGAAATAAGCGGAGATATTTTTCTTAAAGATATTACAAGACAGATTTGTTTCGTGTAGATGTGATTAATTTTAAAAGAATACCTCTTTTACAACTGAATTATTTTGCAAAAAGAATCGTTAAAAAGTATTTATTCATGTCGTCATCTTATGAAAAAAAAGACGAATACTGATATTGATAAATACTTTTTTGTTATTGCAAAAACATTAATTCATTTTACAGTTGAATAGCAATTCAAAAAATGTCTTTAAATAATATTTTAGAATGAGTTGTTAAGAACATGTTGAGAGAAATAATGAATATATACTGTTTTTTCTTAATAAATAAAAGACCTCTTACTGATATTTTTTTTTTTATTTAGAGAAGAAAATTGAATGATATTTATCTTGTTATTTTCATGTCATTTACATATAAAAGAAACAATATTTGCTACGCAGTATCACATGTCATTTGCATCTGAAACACATTAAAATATAGATATATTAATATACATAATTCATTTTTTTAGATTGAATTTTATAAAAAACAAATTCTAAAATGTCAAACACAAAACAAGGTATTTCGAAAGAAGGAGCAGTAGGCAAAAATATGGCTAATGCTCTTGGAGGACAAACATCAGGTGCAATATCAAGTAATTACAAAGGAATGCCTAGAAATGCCGATCCCCATTATCCTCACAATCCCAAGAATAGTCAGGCTGTTTCTCAATGGACTCAAAATAAAATGCAAGAATGTCGCAAGGCAGCAGAAGCAAAGAAGAAGTGATTTAACTAGATTTTTCAAAACTATTAATTAATATTATTATAGTTTATTCTTAATCTTGATCTTTCTTAAGTTAAAATCATCATTTTAATCAAGTAGACATCTTTTACACAGCCTACATTTATTCGAGTTGTATGAAATTAACATCATACAAATATTTTTATTACTCTCGACTAGTTCTTGATTTTAATAAATTATTGAATTCAAAAAGATGATCATCAATTCGACTTTTATAAACAAAATAAAGATATTAATTAAACATTTCAAGAAATCATTGTAACGTAAAATTTAAACATTTCGTTATTATTTTTTATATCTTCTTGAATTAACTTTATATAATAACAAAAGTATCAGAAAAATAACAATGAAAACAATGACAATTAATGATGTTCGGAATATTAAGGAAAACAATCGACATTTCTTCTTAATATTAATTAAGAATACGAACTGAAAAATGTAACATATTAATTTATTCTTCTTTTTTATAAATGCAAAAAGAAAAAGAACATTACTTGACAAAAAAAAATATGCAATGTTTTGCATTAACAAACATTCATGCACAAATATGATGCATTTTTATGTATTCGAATTATACTTTGTAGAAAAGAAAAAAATATGATCTTAAAGTTTGAATATACGATCAATGGAAAAACTAATATAAAATCTAAACAGAAATGTCACATAATCTTCTGATTATAATGTTGTATATTTGTCCATCAAATCAAACCTATATTTTTTATCTTCTGTTCTTTCAAAAATAAATTATTTATAAGTTCTAATCAACCAAACAACTTAAGCATAAGAATTTTCGTTAATTTCTAAAATAATTGACTTCATGTACTATACAGATATTTATTAACATAATTTCCAAGAACTATTTGATTCTCGACTGTCAAGGTACGAATAAATCTAAAATGTTCATATGGAATTCATTAAAATCTGATGTTTAAAAAAAAGGATTGTACACTAAAACAAATAGGCATACAACATGCATTGAATACGAATGGTATTAAATACGAGTCAAAGAACAAATTTTCAAATTTCGATGTATGTTTTTCTTAATTTAACCTATAATTAAACAACATCATTCTTCACTGATAAAATAGATTAATAATTACAGATGAGAGTAAAGTTTTATAATATATATTGAAATAAAAACAAACATGTGATTTTACCGTAGAAATAAAAAATAATTATATGATGAAATTAATCAATCAAATCTATGACAATCATTTCTAAAAACAGTGTAATACTCCCTTTTCAAAATTACTAAAATCGTTGGAATGATAATCACTTTTCAAACGTCAGCAAGAATAATGATGATTGTGTATAGATGTTTTGGTTATACCATTGGACTTCCCATATTGCTTTTAAAATTTTATTTCACTATGGAATAGAATGGATGCGCAGGATTTGTTTGTATTCAGTAATGGAGCAAAGGAAAAACCTGACGTCGTTTTTTCTTAACTGTGTTAGTGGATATATATAGTTTTCAGTCTTTTTGATTTTGTTTTTTAAAAAAAACAGACAATAAACTATTTACTTGAAGAGCACGCATTGTAAGTTATGGTGATTGTTCATATTCAGGTCCATTGAACGTTCTCACTTCCAAAATAGTAAATCTAAAATATCGTACATCCATAGCATGTCCAGGGCAAGATATTTAAGATAATATCAATGAATTATTATTCATATTAAAAGGTATATTTTTATGATTATATATTGCCATACTGGCGAATATTCTACTTTTATTATTCATTAATTCATTAAGAAACAAAATGTAAATGAGTTTTGGTTTGTTTTTACGAACAATACAAGTATCCATCATATTTAAACTATGAGTGCACCGTTATAATGATGTTTGAGTATTATTATAAGGCTCAAATTGTATAAGAAATTTTGGAAGATCATTTTTATTTTAAGCCAATACGAGAAAATCTTTATTCATAGTTATTTTAATACGATATACATTATAATCAGTTCTACTTTGAAAAAAAGACTATTTATATTACTGATGAACAGTAAATTTTAAAAGAAAGGGAATAATATAGCAAATGTTATCTATGTTTTTACACATTCAAGAAGCTGTTAAATGTTTATTCATGTGAAACAATTACAACATAGAATCATACATTATAGATTCGTTGTATTAGTAATAACTTGAAAATTGTTTATACTAAATGCAAATTGTCTTGATTATGATAAGATTTTTCTTTACTTGAATTTTCATACACACGAATTGATAAGTTATTCGTAATAAAATTGCTCATTCTGTTCTATTTGGTACAAATTGAAAAAGTTGCCTAATATGAAACTCTTTGAATGTTAGTATTCTTATAATAAAGACGTTCATTTGTAATTGAAATATTACATGGGATACTACAAAAGTTTTTATGTCAGCTTCTACGACAAATATTCAGAGGCTGGTTCTAATGTATTTTTTTCAAAGTACTGTCCTTCAACATCAATGCACTTGTGCATTCGAATAAACCAGTCATCGAAGCAGTTTTGTAAGTCTTCTTTTGTGAGACTGTCAATGACTTGTTCTAAAGCTGTGAACATTACATTATCGTCGTCAAATTGAATTTCACGTAGTTGATTTTTGAGTTTTGGAAATAGGAAGAAGCTACAGGAACTTATATCTAGAGAGTATGAAGGAGTCGAATATGATTCTACGTGATTTTCGGCTAAAAATTCGTTGATGATCCAAGCTCGAAATGGTTTTGCATCATTGTCATGGAGAATGAGGCCCTGAAGACAGCCCTTTAATCGTCATTCTGATGTAGTTCTGAATACTTTCGATAGACAGGTGTTGGCATACCAACATGCATTTAGCGTTACACCAGTTTCTAATGGTGTCGTCTTGATTAAATCAGATTTCATTAAAAAAAAATCAGTCACCATTCTTTTGCCTGAACTCTTGCTTCGATGAACTTTGACTGGGCATGGATCAGTTTTTGACACCCAAACTTTTGATTGCTCTTTTGTTTCTGGATCATAATGATGGAACTAAGAGTCGTCATCAGTTATAATGTCAAATATATGACGGTGTCGACTTTTTTCGAATCTCTTCAATGAGTAACGGCAAAATTGAATATGCCACTGGTTTTGATCATCGGTTAACTGATGTGGCATCCACCGAGCACAACTTTTGCGTAACTTCAAATAATCATGAATAATTGAATTGATTGCTGGCGAATTTATACCTAAGATGTCTTCTATTTGTTTGTATGTTGAGTGAGGATCATTTCAATTATTGTTCGTACAGGATCAACAGTTTGTTGATTAAGGGATGTTCCTGGACGACCTGGGCAAGCAGCATCTGCAATATTAAAATTATTTCGCTGGAATTCATGAAATTATTTGAGGACTATGCGATCAAAAGGTGGGTGATTTCCTTATGCTTCCACTAAACGGCCATGGGTATTTTGATATGTTAAACCCATTTTTCCAGTCACATAAAATCATAATTTGAAATTGTTCATATGAGAGTTGAAAACTCATATTAAAAATGATGTTTGGGTGGTCTCAAAGAAATGAAAAAATACAACGATGGGTAAGATGTGGAGGTCTGAAATTTTGCACATAACCCAAAATACGTTTAGACATGATAATAGAATAGATATCCTCAAATTACGACTTCTCGAAGAACCAACTGAACAAACTTTTGCAGTGTTCTATGTAGATTGAATCAATAACTAAGCACCCCTGAAGGATTTAATAGAAGAAAATTGACCATTGAAAACGAGACTATGCGTAATATAATCGTTTGCACTTACGTTGATTCGACTATTTCATTGAGAAATAGTGTCAAAATGATTCTGATGAAGACCAATCGAAAGTGAAACAATTAAGGAAACTAATTGAAATTGTCTTTCTTGACAACAATATCATCTGTTATAGATGCTGATTAATAAATACGCCATTTAAGTGCTGGCAATATTCGTTGCAACTATGACAAATATTGAGTTAATTGAAACATGTCACTTTTTCTATCAAATTCGTTGATGAATATTGTTGGATAGTTCTACAGATAGTATCTATCATTCATATTTTCGTGCAATTTTTGTCCTAGACTATAGTATATATAAGACTATTCTCCTTGAATAAAAACAAAAACACTTTCTTGATGTCATATTTGTCAATCATTCTTTCCTCGAAAAAAAGCGTTGTCATGCATCATGAATATCAATGAATGTTATCACAAACACATCATGAACAGCAAGATTGAATGAACAATCTACTTGAAAAATACCTAATTAATAGGATAACATAGTGCCTTTAAAATGACCCATATATGTCAAATCTACGATATTTGTCTCTTTAATAATTCTTACAACAATAACTAAGATGAGTCTGTACGATCGTTGTTCTCACACTATCAAGTAAAAAATAAAATGGTGAATCGTGAGTTTTTTGTCATAGTTAGAGTTAGGTTAGATCTTTAAAATGACCTGAATATGTTAAGATTATGAGTCTGATCTGTTTGATGGTAACGGAAAGGAAAAAAAGTGACCAGAACTATGACCAACTGCTGCCATTGTTTTGAAGATATCTCGTAAAATAACCAGCACTCATGTGAAAATTTTTTTCGAATAATAGGGAGCGCAAAGAACAGTACAAGTTATGATGCTGATTAATTAGTGATAATCAAAACAATATTGAATTTATAATAAAACCGAAGAGAGTAAGATCAGACGAAATCGATGTTTTCACTATATGTGAATGACAGTAAGAGTATCGTTTTCAATTTTTATAAAAATAATAAAAATTTCTTTTCTTATTCTTATTCTTGCTGATCTAGTATTTGAGAGATGAATCTATGAGAAAAAAACATTGGTGGAACAAGCTTTTTTGCAAACATTTGTAAATCACGATCGAAATTTCTATCGGATATGTCTGACATAAATATAAAATTAATGCAAAGTATTCAATAGTATTCAAAGACTCTAATTATCTGTTAAGTCTTCCATCGAAAGAATCTCGAAAAAACGTTTCATGTACAACAAAAATATTTGTAATAAGAAAAATGAAAAATATATATTTTGTGATATGAATCAATAAAAGAAAAGCATACAAAATTTCATCTGTCAAAACTAGTTAAGAATATGAATATAAAATATATTACAGGTGAACAATGATACAAAAATAATGTAATATCATGCCTATAGATTTATTCATTTTAATGCGTATTTCACATGAATGCTGCCATATTGTCGATCATTTTCTGTATCATTATGAATATCCTCTGACAAATTTAACATTCGTTTATTTATAAAACTCAGAAAGTATATCGATTATTCTTCAACGATTAACTACTAGATCATTACAATAAATAAAATAAAAAGCTGATTTCACTTCATGATAATCAAACATGAATAAATTCATATTCTTCTGGTTGTATTTTAATTAATATTTACAACTAAAAATAAACTTTCTGATATAAATATCATCAAAAGACATTGTTGAAAATGTGATAGATTAATTAATCAGTATTTATTCAATACATTCAGTTAACTTTTTCAATAAAAAATAGCATCCATTCTTTTCTAATTTAAAACTTTCTGTACTGATTAATAAGATAGTCAAGCAAGTGATAGGCTATATCTCTTAATTACTTTGAACAACTTCTATCAGAAGAATCCGTCAAAATAAAGGAAGATTTAAATGATTAAGTCAGAAGATGATATAAAAATTGCTTCACATTGGCAAGCTATATTCAATATTTATTTCTATAAACAAAAAAATGTATACAAGTAAAAAAAAAAGAACTCGATTAAAATTTTTCTTATATACTGTAAGAAACAAAGAAATGAAATCTAAAAGAACAACTCGATTAATATGGAAAGAAAACAAACAAAAAAAAAAAGAATCATTCTCCATTACGAGATAAATTGATAATATGTTTTTTCATATGTCCTATAAAAAAAAAGAAATTATAAAAATAAAATTATCAAAACTTTTCTTACGATCAAGATTTGTTTGTTGCCCAAAACGTTTTCCACATTCACTACATCCATATGGTCGTTCTTTATGATGAATACTTCTAATATGTCTCTATAATTATTCAAAATTATTTTTCAATTAAATATCATTTTCTTAACAATTTTACTTGTAAATTTGATGATATACTAAATGCTCTTGTACACATTAAACATGTATATGGTTGTTCACCTGTATGACTTCTTAAATGTCGAGTTAAATTTGCAGCACGAGGAAATTGTTTTGAACAAAATTCACATTCATAATAACCATTACCATGTAAACGATGTTGTTTATCATCATCATCATCATCATCTGATATTAAACTACTAGAATTTGATTCATCTTCAATAGATGTTTTTTTTGGTATTGTTAAATCAAGTGGTGCATCATATAGAATTTCTTCTTGTTTTCCTCCTTCGTCTTCTTCTTCTTCTTGTTGCTCTTGTTGTTGTTGTTGTTGATATAAATGAAATAAAATTTGCTTATGTAAATATGTCCATGTCTCAATTGGAAGATTTGATGTTATTGGTAAAATATTATCTTTTATAGAATTATTTGATAATGAATTATACATTTGTGTTGCTGCAACACCAATAGCTTTATATTTATTTTCTTCATTAAGATTATTAGTATTATTATTATTATTATTATTATTATTATTATTGATTAAACATGTTTTTTTATGTCGAACATAATATTGTCCATTTGGAAATGTTATTAAACAATTTGGACATTTTATTTCTCGAGAATGTATACGTTTATGACGACATAAATTTGATGATTGTGTATAAGCTTTTGAACAAATCTTTTTTTTTCAAAAAAAAAAGTTTTATTTTAAATGAAAATAAAATTTTTTTGTATTAAATATTTACTTCACATGTATATGGTTTGATTGTTTTATGTATATGCATATGTTGTTTAAGTCCACTAGAAAAATGTCTTTTTTATTGTTAATGATTGAAATTAAATAAAATTAATCAAAAATAATATTTACCTATGTGTTGCAAATGATTTTCGACATTCTGTACATTGATGATGATTTTGTTTTAACGTTGAAGATGACGAAAGTAAAGATAACATAGTTAAGATTTCGTTTTCTTTCTTTTTTTTAACAGATTGGATTAGTCGTGCTTTTATTTATATGCCATCATCAAAGTCTCATTTGTGTATTCTCTTTCGATTTTATCGTCTACCTGCTTATTATATTCATTCATTTATATGTATATATATATATATATATTCTGTATTGGAAGAAATAGAGAGAAAAAAAAAGAGAGAACACTTCTGTTTGCTTAATCATCATCCTTCTAACTGTCATAGTAGATCATAAAGACATGGGTGTTGAGAATGTCGCCGTTTATCTGCCGCCCGCAATATTTAATGACCAGGTAGAAGAGAGAGAGAGAGAGAGAGAACGGAACAATCGATACCCGGGTGCCATCGACGACGAATAATTTGACTAATGGCCATCATCGTCGTCGTTCTCACATATAAGAAAAGACAAAAAAAATAAAATAAAATAAATGAGAATGAAAAGCAGAACACATAAATTCATATAGCAAAGAAGTGATATGACATTCCAACGATGAATTGAAAAAAAACAGGTTATCACAATCATTATTTGATCATTAGAATATATACAATCGTCTTTACTGCCATTTTATCATTTTACCATTGATGACAATATATATATATACGTCGATGCTCATTATATGTATATAAAGAATGAATATATAAAGACTCTCTTTCTCACAACAGGTAGTCGCATTGGAATTGAATAGAAAAAGAAAAAAAAGGAACACTGTCGATAATGATATCAGACAGACTGAATAAGTGAAGAAACAATTACACCTCTTTGCTTCGACGATTCTATTCATTTGAAAAGAAAACGATACATATATTCATGATGAGAAAATGATAGTTTTCAACTAAATATCTTCACAGAGAATATGAATAAGAATAATCATTTGTTAGTTTATAAATATTCGAAATATATGATTAAATATCTAATCATTAATCAAAAAGAAAAAGTTTCGTTTATTTCACAGTGAATTATTCATTGTACAAAATAAATAATCATATCATTTTTAACAAAGATTCTTCGAAATTTTTATACATTTAGAAACTGCATTTCTTGCAGATACAAAAAGGTACCTTTTTCCATCATCCAATACGTTGTATTAAACAAAAAATATAAGATGCAGTGTAGAAAGCTTTATGATATATAGAGTCAAGCGCATTTTAATTGTGTATATTTTGTTTATAAAAAAACATAAAATTCTATGCGGTCAGTTTTTGATGTTGTGATAATATTACATGAACAAGAATTGTCTCTTTTTCTATCACCTATGTATATTATTAAACATTTCACGCTGCATCTTTTAGTATATTTTATTTTTTAAAACAGTAATGCTATATGATGAAAAAGTGAATTACTTCAGAGGTATCGATTCAGAGATTTCCTCATTATATGAAAAATTCTTTACGTATGTTGTAAAACATTTTCAAAAGAAATTTTGCTTATTTCATTCTTTTTCTTTTATATGAAAGAAGAGAAAAAAAGTCTTTACAAACACTCATTTGCCAATAGAATAATATACAAAAGAAAAGATAATGAAAATAATCATATACAACAGGTACAAGTTTATCAAAAAAAAAACAAAAAACATGAATTATAAAATAAGATTTTCGTTAAATTCTTCTTTTTTTTTTAATTTGTTAATTTATTCACTTCGATATTTTTCTTTATCATCATTTCGTTCATCTCGATCCATTTGATTTCGTACACCCACAAGAACATTTTCTGCTGCTTTTGTTGTTGTTACAATTGGTTGTATAGCAACTGATGGCATTTGTCTTAATACACTTCCTACAACACCTAAAAAACCTTTTCGTCGACGTCCTAATTGTGCTTCCGTTCTTAATTGATGTGATGTTGTATTAAAACTTTGTCGAATAACATTAACTGCATATGTAACACCTTCACGTATATCATTTGGTGGTGGATGATTTCGTACCATAATTGTATTTGTTGTTGATGATGATGATGGTGAAGATATTATTGATCCATTTGATTGTGATATTGTTGATGATGATGAAACAAGTTCAAAACATAATAATGCAGCAAAATGTGCACAACGTACAACTTGACTACTTAATTCAATTAATGCTAATGCTGTACTTGTTGTAAATGATGATGCACCACGTTGTATACCACGTAAAACTCTTCCATCACGACGATATTGATCAATTGGTAAATAAAATAAATCTTTTATACCAATAACTATTTGTGTTATTGATGATAATGGTACAATTCCTTTAATAACATCTGTTGGTCGTATATCATTTAACCATTCATTTAATAAAAATGTTAATAATTTTTCATAACCTAATAAACCACGTTTATATGAAATACGTTTTAAATAAATATCAACTTTAGCTAATTGTGCTAAACCAATAAGTAAATTTAAAAATGGTTCAGATTCAAATAATTGTTCATTACGTAATTTTCCATGATAATCAATACGTATATGACAAGCAGGAGAAAATACAAAATGTTTTATAAATACAGATGAATTTGTTGATTGTGATGAATCTGTACTTGTTGTTGTATTTAATGTTGGAGATGATGCATAACGTGTTGGTGGTGATGCACTTAGATCAGAATCAAATGATGATGATGGATATTCAGTATTTGTATTCATTAAATTTTGTTCAACAACTAGAAATAAATTATATGTTTCTTTGAGAAGATATTAATTGAAAATTATTTCTTTTCAAAATTTTAGAAAAATTTCTTTCAATTTCAAAGCAAAATTTGAGATAAACCTTCTGAATTCATATTTTTAATTTTAATTAAATAATTATTTTACCTGGAATAGGTGCTGATGTTTCTCGATTATTAGATGAATTTGTTAAATTAACAAAAAAATTTCTCATAAATACAAGCGTATCCTAAATATAAATAAAATAAAATAAATTTTTTTTAATGATTAAAATAAATTACTTGATCGATATTAATTCTTAATGGTTGTAATGATACTTTTATTTCACATTCAAGTGGTTCGGATGATAATTTTGGATTAATACCATTTTCAAATTCATCATTTGGAGTTTTCATTAAATAACTTTCGGGTTTTGTATTAAGAATTTTAACAACTAACTAAATAAATTAAAACAAAAATATATTAAATATATATATATAAATGAAAATAAAATAAAATAATTATAAAAACCATATCAGCATGTGTTCGTCTTGGTGCTGCTTCCGTTGTATATAAATATAAAAATTTATTTATTTCTGATCTTGATAATAAACGATCACGTATTTCAAATTCATGTATAGCAAATACAATTCTTGATGAAACTTTTTCTTCTTCACTATATGTTTCATATTGACATCGAGCTTTACTTATTGAAAATTCAATACTTGTACGTAAATCTCTACAAGGTCCACCACGTTCATGACGTCCTACACGTGTTGTATCATATGAACTATATAATCGACCACCGGCTTTTTCTCTTTAAATTAATAGAAATATTTAAATCTTTGTAAAAAAACAAACAAACAAACAAACATACTGTGTTGAAGGTGAACCTGCCGTAGCACTAAATCGAACAGGTTCATTAATATTTAATTGAACAGGCTGTTGATTACTATCATCTAAAAGAAAGAAAGATTAGAAAAATTTTTTCAAAAAAAAAACCATCTTTTCTTACTTGGTTTTGGTATTGCAAAATCACTTCCACCATAAATATGCCAAACAATAGAAATTTGTCGAATGCAAAATTTTAATGTTGGAATTGGTAAATGTGATGGGGCATTAAGTATATCATTTCTTTCTAATGGTTTAGAAAAATGATTTTCATGAATTTGTATAGGTATTTCACTTAATACATGAACTTCACATACACCATTTTCAGGCTAGTCAAATAAAACCATATTTATGTTTAATTAAACTAAAAATAGCAAATAGAATAAAAACACATACTGGTCGACACATTCCAATTTCACGTTCAATTAATTCAAAATCTCGATTAGTTTCTCCACTAGATGTTACTTTTCGTTTCAGTATTGGCGAAGAATCATCATCTTTACCATATGTTGATGATGAAAATACTGAACCACATTCAATATCAGATGAATGACTATTTGTCATTATATTTTCATTATCTTCATATCGATGAATAGATTTATTTGTTACATAATCATTATTATCATCTTTCATAGCATCTTCAATTTCTAATATATGATTTGATGTCTAGAAAAAATATTAAAATAAAAATTCTCTTTTACTCAATATTTAATTAAATACTTTATCTACAGTTAATTGTTCATTATTAATTGTTTCATCATTAATTATTCGAACAGGATGATCAATTCTTTTTTTTTCAATTGGTGTACTACTACGACTTATTTCTGTTGTTTGTTGTTGTTGTGATTGAAGATCACCGTCAGTTAAAATATATTTTAATAATTCAATTAAAGCATTTGCTGAATCAGAACATGATCGAATATGTATCATATTACATGCAATACGAACATCAATTAATGGATCATTCTAAAAGAAAACAAAAGAAATAATTTTTTTTTTTAATATTTATTTACCAT
The DNA here is from genome assembly GCA_022393335.1 of Macrotrachela quadricornifera. NCBI lineage: Eukaryota > Metazoa > Rotifera > Eurotatoria > Philodinida > Philodinidae > Macrotrachela > Macrotrachela quadricornifera. Next base: position 623,735 of record JAJEKB010000715.1, on the reverse strand, counting down.
TGATGTATTTTCAATTAGTTCATTAAAACATAATTTGATTTCAAATGTACCACCACTTACAATACAAATATAATCATTTAATAAATCAATTTGATATTTATCACGTTTTTGTTTTGATAAATAAATAGACCAATCATCTAAATTAAGTCTTAAAAAAAGCAAAAAATAAACAAAATTCTTTTTTTAATTTAATAAGTATATCTTACTCAAGTAATGTTGTTTTACTGTTTTTAACAAATGTATTTGTTAATGTAAATGAATCAATAGCAATAAAACATCTTGTATCAAAATATAATGGTCTAAATTAAAATTTAAAAATAAAAATATCTAATAAGAAAAATGTTCAGTTCTCCAAGGCTATTGAAATATAAAAAAGCCTAAAATATTGCAGACTCATAACCAATTTATCAAGAGTTATGATGAATTTAACAAATATTTATTTTGGTTTTCTTTAGGCTAATTCACAATAAAATTGCACTCTTTTGAGATTTTTCATATATCAATATACTCTAATGAATAAGATATAAACGATTCATAATGGAACTGCACATCTAAGATATTTTCTTCGTTAGTTTTTTTTCTCCTATTATTGAAATTATTTTTCTTAAATGGTACAACGAGTCAGAGTTATAATCGGTCAGTTCATTAGAACATATCTATAATTTTCTTATAGTACCAGCTAGTTTTCAACAAAAATAGTTCTTATCATGATTTTCGTTAAATAGCGATCAGATAGCATAAGAACATACAGCAAAAAACGCTCAGTATTTGTTCATAAGAAAGAAATTTATCTTATAATTATATATATATATACCGATAATGGATAGCACAATGACGAAATTCTAAATGCCAATCAACAAGTGAAGTTGATGGAATATATCCTGGAACTTCTTCATCAGTTAAATCAAATAATTCAATAAGCTAAAGAAAAACACACAAATACAAAATTCGGAAATTTTCATTTTTTTTTTCTCTTTACTTGTAAAATCCAACTTTCAGCTTTTGGTATAATCTTTTGATGAAGCATTGCACCTTCAATTGTAAATGATCCACGAATTAATTTTTGTTTTCCTTCAATTTTATCACCATTTGTACGTATTTCAAATGCAGCACGTATCATTGTTCCATTATTATTATATTTTGAAAATGCATTTGATGGTAAACGTGTTATTAATTCTGGTAATGATCGACTAATAACATCATTTAAAGATGCATTTGATTTCATACCAACTCCATGTCCTTTATTTAAAATAAAGAAAAATTAAGGATAGAAAAAAAACGAATCTTTTATTTTTACCATTATGATATATTAATGCTGAATGACTTAATAAACAAAAATATTGAAGATTTACATCACCTTGATAACCATCAACAATTGCCAATGTTAAACCTTGTCCATCAATACGAAATTCACCAATATTAGAAGTATTTGTACGAGATTCTTTTGGAATTTTATCACTCTAAATAAATAATTATAAGAAAACATCAAAGAAAAAAAAATTATTATTTACTAAAGGTGCATTAGCAGCAATATGAATATTTTGTACATTAAGTTGTAATACAAGATTATGTGGTCCTCTTTTTTTTGATAATTTTGGTGTTATATCACCTTGATTATCATCAGAATCCGAATCTGATAAAACTTGATCATCATCATCTGATAAATGAGTATTAAAACGATTAGTTACTGAACGACACATTTGAAATGCCTGATCATTATTTAAATGATTTTTAAATGGAGAATTTCCATATGAATTAATTAATGGATTAGTTGTTGTCATAAACATTTGATTTAAATTATCATTATTATTATTTGGTACTGAACTTTCCCACATAAATAAATTATTTACAAAACTAAAAAATAAAATTAAAAAAATTTTATCATAAATAAATAATTTTCTATTTTTTTACCGATTATAAATTGTTTCAAGAAATACTTGATCGGATATATAAAATAATACATATGGAATAATAATATGTAAATTTATTTTTGTTTCTTTGCTACATGATGATAAAAAATTTTTTATTGTATCAGCATCAGCTACTTCAAGTATTTGTCTATTATCATTTAATGTATTTTTATTTTTTAATGGTAATCTATTATCATTTGTTGGTAAACGACAAAAAACTGAATCAAATAATGTATCAGTCATTAATGGATTTAATTGATTTATTAATAAATCTTTTAAATCATTGATATTAACGATTAATTTTATTATTTCACCATTACTAGATGATAATTGTGCAATATGTGATCGTTCAGAATTATTATTTAGATAATAAACTAAATTATATAAAAGAAAAGATTTTTTTTTTTCAGAAAATAAATTATAGAATTTACCTTGAATTGATTCACTAGTTACTGTTAATTCAGTAGCTTGATCTGTATCAAAATCAGATTGAAATTGTACTTGTTTTAAATCAAATGTTAATATTTCTTTATGTACAGCTTGTATCCACCATGGTCGTCGTTTATTTAATGCTTGTAAATCAGCAATTGGAAATCTAATATATAAAAATACATATATATTAAAGATTAATAACGAATTTTATTTACCTTATATTAAGAGTACAATTAGGAGAAGTAACTGATAGCATTGTCAGAGAATTATTTGAATTATTATTTACAGTTGAAGAATTCTAAAACAAAAAAAAAGATAAAGTTTAAAAAAAAATAAAAGATATTTTGTATATACATTTATTTGACAAGCATTTATAGATGAATAAATTCGATCAATAATTGATATATCAAAATCAATTTGACATGATGCTAAACGAATATTTATATCACTAAATGGTCTTAATGTTGCAAGACGACGACTAAAAGCACTAGAAGATTTTTTTCTCTATTATAACAAAACAAATAAATTATATAATTTATAAAATATTTTATTTTTTGAATACTTTTATTTCATTAATATCAAAATTTGTTAGAGATATTTGAATTGATGATTGAATACCATTATATGGAACTTGAAATGATGATAAACTATCGAAATTTGTTTCGCTTGGACGAATAAATGATAATAACTATTTAAAACAAAAAATTAAAATTAAATATTAATTTTTATAGTTTTACATATTTTCAATATGAAATAGCCTCATACATTCATTCGCACTAAAAAGCTATTGAGAATAAGTATTCCCAATACCGCATATCTTTATTACTGACATATAAGTACGAATCGAAATATTTTATTTACAATAAAACTTTAAAAATATAATTACTCGATTAAATATCATTTGATTTGTTCCATTTTCTGATTTTTGTTGTATATTTGTATTTTCTGGTTGTAAACATTCACATAAATCAACTGAACTAAAACGTATATCCAAATCCAAACAAAGACAATTTTCTGCTGATTGTTGAGTAAAATCAATAATTAATGGTTTTCCAATAAGTCTAAATAATTATTTTTTGTTTTTTATTCTTACAAATAAATCATTTTCTTTTTTTTTTTTTGATACATACGATAAATGATCTTTTGAACAAGCTTGAGAATATTTTAAACGATGTTCATTTATCTGTCTATCATCAAGTATTCCTGATGTATTTATTGCTGATATATTTGAAAAATAAGCATCAGCATAATCTTTAAATGATATTGAATTTGTTTGAATATTACGATGAAGTAAACATAATGATATAAAATTAAATTGAAGACGACATTTTGTACTAATTATTGATTGTCCTTGTTCGAGTAAACGTTTTGTTGCATCTGTAATAAAAATAATAATAAAAAAAAGAAAATTTTTTTTAAAAAAAATAGCAAATGATGAAATTTAGTTTACCTTTTAAATGTTTATTATTCATTGTTGTTTGATTGGAAGAGGATTCATGAGGTATCGATCGTCGACGACGACCTAAATAATTCATTTTATGAAAAATTAAAAAAAAATAAATAAATAAAAATTCAACTTGAAATGGAAGCTGTGTCAGGTCGACTACTTGTATATGATGTATCAAGATCAATACTTGTTGACATTCCTTTTACAGAACAAAACATTGAATCAGTTGGATCTAAAATTAAAAAAAAAATTTTTTTTTTAAAAAAAAACTTGTTTATTTTTTCTTTATACCATTAGTTACATTATCAACATCAGAATAAGGATAATAATCATTTTCATATTGTTGTGCACCAATTTGACAATTTTTTCTTCGAATTTCTTCTGCTAAATTTTGTTCAATACGTCTAAAATCATCTTCTGTCATTGGACGATTATTAGCAGAAGTTGTATTATATAAATTAATATCACTTGTTGAATTAAGTGCTTAAGAAAAAAATAAAATAAATAATTAATAAGAATAAATTTAAATTTAAATAAATATATTTTACCAGCTTTTTGATATGCTGTTAAAAGAATAATTAATGATTGTAATTGTTTTGGTGTTAATAAACAATTAACTGAACCACAGTGTGCTTCAATTTCAACCTAATTTATAATAAAATGTAACATAACAACAAACCAAAAAAAGAAATTTGTTACTTTTGGTCCAAATATTTGTTCTGATTGTTTAAGTTTAAGACGAATATCTTGTTTACCCGATATAGTTAAACATTGAATTGGATCAAAACTTTCATATCCAACCATTCGAGTATTACCACCACACATTGATGTTGAACTATTTGTTAATATACTTGACATCATACTATCCTAAATAAATAAGAAAAATTCATTATTATTTTTTTTTTAATATATTATTTTCTTGTTTTCATACTGCTATTAAACGATTTGATAAATTAAGTTCAGATGAATCAGTCATAGTTGAAGTATTTTTATATATAGAAAATTCATCTGTATAAAGTGTAACACCACTTAAAACAAAATTTTTATTAGTAAATACAGTTGGACGTATTAATGAATTAGTATCAAGTGATACTGTCATATCAATACTTGTTGCTTCACTGTCAAAATATTCGAATCTAAAACAAAAAAATTAAAATAAAATATTTATTTTTAAGATAATATATTTATTTACTTTTTTATACGAATTTCAAGTGCAACACCATGATCACTATTATTAATTAAATGTTCTAACCGGATAACAGTATCGGTTAATGTTACTCGAACTCGAGCAAGTACTAAAATATAAATGCATGAGTATAAATAAAAATTTATTGATCAATATTAATTAGATAGAGAAAATAGTCTTTCAGTAACAATTCAATATCTAGTTTAAGTTGTAAATTCATGGATTAGGAATATTTTCAAGATATAATCTTTCAGCAATATATACTATTTTAAGTTTTTATATGCATTTTCGTACATTTTTCATCAATCTATTTGATTTGTTTTTTAGAAAATACGATAAGTGTTAGTTATCAGCCATAATGAAATATTTTGATATCTTATCACATTTTGAACGCTGTTTTGGGTCCCGTTTCGCTTTAATAGTTTATTCTCAGTTGTTGTCAATATAATAAATATATGAATTTTAAAGGGCTTCATTAACCTATATAAGTGTGTTACTGTAATATTTTATATACAGTTTAAGGACAATGTAATATTTCTAAAGATGCCTCCTTTTTTTCAGTAGAGAATTTAGATTCTCTGCTATAAATATGCTCTTGGTCATATGGCTTTAGAAGTTTAACATTTAGTTGTTTAGAAGAAATTAGACTGGAAAGTTGCCAACACATGAGTGCATTACCTGTGGAGAAGATGTGTATTTTTTCTTATTATCGAGCTGTCAATAATGAATGATTAACATTTTGTTATCAATATAGGCGATCTACATGATAAGCACTTCTAACTAATAACATCTGAACATAATTATAAGTCCGTAATGCTGGTATAGATTATCGCTCGTTTATCAAAAAAATCCTCTCATTTCTATCAATTATCAAAAGTTCACTGAAAATGAAAAATTCTATTTACTTGAATCAATAGTTGCTGCAAATGTTTCTAAACCTTGATATGTTGTATCTTCTTCTGTTTCATTTTTCAAACATTCTTGTGCAATAAGCATACTTGTATTCATACTATTAAACATAGTTGATAATTCAAAACTAGCATCTGTTGTATCTTTAAATATAAAAATAAATATATTATTTTTATTTTCAAAATAAAATATTACTTTGATCATTTGTTTGTTTTGGTCTTATAGTTAATTCTAAATCTTTAATATCTAATAAAGAATTATCACGTAATAATGATGTCCACGGTATTAATAAATTAATTTCTCCAACATATGCTTTAACTATTTCAAATGGAATATTATTATTTGTTAATGCTTCATTTAATGCCTAAATAAAAATATTTTTAAAGAAAAAAAAACTTTTTTGTTTTTCGTTTTACATTTAAATTTAAAATAACATCTTTAACTTGACCACGACCAGAGAAAAGATCAACTGATAATTGATCAAGTGAAAGTTTTTCTTGAAAAAATACACCTAAATAATGATGTATTAATTGACGACAAGCACGTGTTTTTAATGAATTTGACCACGGAATAAACGATTGCCAGGGCATTAGAAAATAGATTAATCTAAAAATTTATATTTAAAAAATATATTTATCTAAATTTATGAAATATTATATTATCTCCGAAAAAAACAACTATTTTATTACCTTCTTACACCATGTGACAATAATTATCTTCTCAAAAGTAATTTGTCAATATATTCGAAATTTTTATTATTTTTACAAAAAAAAAATTGTAAAATATTTTTTTATTTATTCAATTATAAATTTCGACAAAAACACGTCAGATTTATCTACATAAAATAATTGACCAGCTGACATAAACATATGATAGGAAGATGCATATATATATATATATATATAATCTTCATTGGTTATATATTTTCCAATCATATTTTATCTAAAAACCTCCAGTATAAAAAAATAAATTAAATTAAAATATTTTTAATAAAAATATCATAAAAAAAATTATATGTATAAAAAATAGAATCTTTTAGAAATAATTTCATTGCATTGACGATATTCTCCAATGATAGAAATTTATTTTTCATCTCCATTTCATATAAACTTGTCATTGATTCAGGGATTTCCTTTTTCCCTTCATATTTGTGCATTATTCGTTCTTTCGTTCGCCGTCTGATTCGTAGGTAAATCACGATGTTTAAAAAAAATAACACAATTCAATGTCTGTTTCCTTCTATTAGATATTTTTGAATAATGCGTTCATTACAATCCCTAAAAGAAGAATTACGTATACTTGAACAACATTTTCCAAAACGAGCAAATACACTATTTTCAATAGTAAGTGCAAGTGTTGATGATATAACAAGTATTTATCGTGATCCTGTTAATCAACGACCGATATCAATTTGTGTAAACAATTAATTTTCTTTAAAGAAAAAATATATTTATTTTCTTTTATAGTGTAAAATTCTTGAAGTACCAAATAAATGTTTATGGTATACAGAAAGTGATAATAATGATGATGTACAAGAACAATTAACATCAATATTTGATGAATTAAATACAAATACATTAAATGAAACTCGTAGTGTTACATTACAACTTGAATCAATAATTGAACGTTTAAATACATTTTTTAAAACATCTAATTTACCATTACCAAGTCATATAATAACAAATTCAATAAATCGTTTAGAACCTGAAGATTCAGGTGTTGATCAAGAAGAAGAAGATGATGATGAAGATGATACTGAACAACAACAAAATAATGAACATGATCAATGTTCACTTGATGATGAAGAAAAAGTTCAACAAACAGGACAATTAACTGAAGATATTGATGGTATATCTTTAGAAAATTGGCAATTACTTGAAACATTAAAATATAAAAGAATTAATGAGTCAGCACAAAGAAATCATGAAAAAATCTATGCAAATAATACATCAATAAAAAAAGATGGAGCTTCATCTTCATCATCAATATCATCATCAACATCATCTACATCATCTACATCATCTGTACAAGCAACTGATCGTTTAATGAAAGAATTAAGAGATATATTTCGTTCACAATCATATAAAAATGGAGATTATACGATTGAACTTGTAGATGAAAGTCTTTATGAATGGAATGTTAAAGTAATATTTTCGATTCTTTTCTTTTTTATTTTCTCAAAAAAGATTTTCAAAAAAACAAACAAACAAACAATAAAATTCTTTTTTCTTTTTTAGTTATATCATGTTGATAAAGATAGCAAATTATATACAGATCTTGAACAAATGAAAGCATCAGACAAAAATTTTGATAAATTAGATCATATTTTATTAAATTTATCATTTAATGATAATTATCCATTTGCACCTCCTTTTGTAAGTAAAACATACCATTTTAAATTTTCATATTATAAAAAGAAAAACAATATACAAATATCTCATAATTCTTTTATTTTTGTAGGTACGTGTAATTCGACCTATAATTACTGGTGGTCATGTATATTCAGGAGCTATTTGTAAGTATTTACATATATACATATATTTTGTCTTTTCTTGAATACATTTTAATCTGAATAAATCAATAATATATTTCGTCTATAAAATAAATTCAATGAATAGTATAAAAATATTACAAAGGTAAAAAAGTACACTCAAGGAAGGAAGTGCAATTATCAATAGAGAATAATGTGAAGAATATAAACAGAATTTAGAGTTAAGTGTAACAATAAAGAATGGTAATTTTTCGGAAGTGTAGGATGTATATACTTCATATTTTTATGTGTATATAAATGATCAATTTTATGTATATAATTAACTATAAAAAGATATAATTTACATTAGCATAAGAAAAAAAAACAGATTTTATCAGTAACAAAATATATATATAAACAAACAAAGAGAATACTGAATAAATAAGAAATTCAAGGAGTAGATGAAAAGAAAGAATCTCTTTGTCTTAATGATTGATATTGTTTCTATTGATAATGGTGTCTTGCAAAATTTCAAATGTATAGTCATAATAATCTTTATATGTTAAATAACTATATTCTTTGCTCTGTATTTCATGATTTTATGGAATATGTACTTTACTCTTTTTGATATAGCATAAGCAATTGTCCCATCTCGCTCATAACCATTTCTCAAATATTCTTTGATATGAACTTTTCCATTTGTTCTTCTACATTTATACTAGTTCATTTGTCACATGACATCATTTCACTGCACATTGATACTAAATTTTATATTTTTTCAATTTCTATAAAATGTACATGATATAAATTTTTTTTTAAAACATTTTTCTGGACATGTTTGAATAGAACTCATGAAGGTACTTTTAAAATAGTATCTTCTCAATATTCATATGTAGAATTTTTATATTTCACTATGACATATGCTGATTTCTCATACATACCTAAATATAAAATATTTTTCCTTCTTTTCAATTTTATAAATATTTTGTCCGCATTTCTTCTTGTATATGATATATCCAGAAATTCTAAAAGATTAAAAAATTTCCCTATTTTGAAATATTTTTTTAAAAAGTATCTCGTCATCTTCAGAAAAATTAAATAGTCTTTTAAATCTGCATCTTCTTTATTTCTTAGCTAAGAAAATTCGTTCTGATTGATAATAGTGCTAGAATGATTCAAAAAAATATACTTTTATATTTGTAGATTTTATTCGGTAAAACTTCAAATAGTGTTTGTAATTTACCCTTTACCCCCGGTCAGGTCGTTTTCGACCCATTCGGGTTGACGAATATAAAATTTTTATTTTTCTGACATGATTTCCTCTCATTAATATGATTGAATAATTAATATGATGGTAATTAAAATAATGTTTTCAGTAAAATAAAGAAAAAAAAGTGAATCGAAATCAAGCATGTCAACAGCTATTCGTTTCGATAGTATAGAATATTGACTAATTATCGAAACAAGTACACGTATTTGATGTAAATATGAAATTATTCAAATAAAACAGTCATTAGTTGTTTCAAATGTCATATACATTTATACCTTATAGAAAAACGTAATTGTTCGAAAAGATTTTCATTATGAAAAAATTGACATGTTTACGAAATATCACTGTTTTCTTTTGTGTTGTTCATTGTTTTTATATAAAGAAACATATCAACTCATAGGAATTTAGCATAAACAATCCAAGAAAACCGTAAAATATCATGTAAAAAAGTATCGAATTTTCATGCCATTCAACCCGAATGGATTGTGTTCGATCCATTTTTAAGTATCGCAGGGAAAGAACTTCATTGAAATTTGGCTGCGTCCTTGACATATTGGGCCCGTGTTTAGACTATTTCTATACTGAAATCAGCACTGACTTTGCCAGATCGGTTTTAGAGGATAAAGGTTTAAATATGTTTTTCTAGTCAATTACATTTGCTGAATGTAACAAAAATATTTTATATCATGTATGTATCAGATATAAACATCTGTTATATAATGAAATAGAAAATTTTGTTTAATAATCTGCATGTAAATATGGAAGAGATACTGTTGCATAGGGAATCCAATATGTTCTATTTGATTATATCGAAAGAAAAAATAAAATCTTATGAAAATTAATTGAATTTGAAATCAATTAAAACATAATTATTAAATAATAAAAAAAAATATTTTAGGTATGGAATTACTAACCAAACAAGGGTGGTCATCGGCATATAGTGTTGAATCATTACTCTTTCAAATAGTAGCCACATTGTGCAAAGCAGGTGCACGTATTGATTTATCTTCATTAAACGAATCATTTTCTCTTCAACGAGCACAACAAGCCTTTCGTCATATATCAAGTGTACATGAAAAAAGTGGATGGTATACAGCACCAAAAGCAGATGGATAAAAACATATATATGTATACATACACACACGCACTTTCTTTTTGACAATTATAATTATTTGTCTACTGTTCTTTTTTTTCTCTGTAAATATATACTTGTAGTTGTCTGTGTGGATTATTTTCTTTTTGGCGGTGTTTGATACTGTGCTCTTTGTGTGATCGTTTGTCTACGTTTATTTGTCGATTGATATTCATTAAAGAAACAACAACAAAAAAAAAAAGAAGGAACAAAAACAAACTTTTTCTTTTCTTTTCTTGTTTTTATTAAACTTTGAAATACATTTTTATTAGATTAAAACCAAAGAAAAACATTTTAGTAATATATTAATTTAATAGTTTGTAATATGGCCATTATTTAATATATCATGTTTAATCGTTATAAACGTCGTCTATCATTAGTTATATTTTTTGTTATACAATTTATTTTATTTTCAACTTATTTATTCTTACATTATAAAAATACTGAATTAAATGATGTAATATTAACAACTGAACATTCAAATTTAGCATTGAAATCTGATCAACTTCCAGCTAGTCTAATTGAAAAAAGTGATCGATCATTATTAAATGAAAATTATAAACAATTAGGAAATCGAACTTTAAAACAAAATAATAATTTACCAACTAAAGAAAAATTTGAATTACTTAATGTTTCATTTGTAAAAGATATTGATCAACAACAAAATATTCTTCAATGTTCAATTTTACCAACACATTTAGGTAATTTTTATATCAAAATTATAAAAATTCGATAAGAATAGAAATATCTATAGCAATTGATAACATATCACTATCAGAATGATATTCAAAAGTAATCATTTGAATTTTATCGTTTAAAATGTATTAAACATAAACTATTGTTTCTAATCTATGCAACCTATATAATTTATTTTTCTTTAGATGGTCATATTGAAGCAGATCTATTTTCATATGACATTGAAAAAATTGAAGAACATTATGCTAATTCTAGTATTCAACTTGGTGGCCATTGGTCACCTTCTCATTGTACAGCTCGTTATCGTGTAGCTATTATCATTCCATATCGTAATCGTGATATGCAATTACGTATATTTCTTAATTTTATGCATCAATTTCTACAAAAACAACAATTAGATTATCAAATTTTTCTTGTTGAACCAGTAAGAATATGAAAAATAAAGAAAGAAAAAAAATGTAATTTATTTTCATTTTCTTAAGATTGTTAATGTAACATTTAATCGAGCACTTTTATTTAATATTGGTTTTCGTGAAGCAATGAAACTTTATGCATGGGAATGTTTTATTTTTCATGATGTAGATTTAATACCAGAAGATGATAGAAATATTTATTCATGTCCAACTGAACCACGTCATATGTCAGTAGCAGTAAATACTTTAAATTATGAGTAAATAAATATATGAATTAAGTTAAGAAAAAAACAAAAAGAAATTTTTGATATTATTTTATCTAGACTTCCTTATCGAACAATTTTTGGTGGTGTTTCAGCTTTAACAGTTGAACAATTTAAAACTGTTAATGGATTTTCAAATCAATATTTTGGATGGGGTGGAGAAGATGATGGTAAATATTTATATTTTTATAAAATACCAAAGAGAAAAAATATACATATTCTAATAGATATGGCTGCTAGAATACTTATTAGATATCGAATATCACGTTATCCAGCATCAATTGCTCGCTATAAAATGTTACGACATCGACCAGATACTCCAAATAAATCTCGGTTTATATATTATTATTATAAAAATTAAATTATTTTTCTTTTACTAGATTTAAAACATTAGGTTTAAGTTCTGCAATACGGTCAGTTGATGGTTTAAGCAATCTTCGATATCAATTGATTAAAATAGATAAAAAAAAATTATATACACTTATTCAAGTAACATATGATGAAGCATTCATCAAATCAAGTATTGCTCATATAAAAAAGAACAGGGTTAAATTAAAACGACGCAAAACTTAATCTATATTAAGTTTAAGGGAACCCTCTCTTTCAGAACGCTCGATTTTTTGAATATATATTTATATTGAAGTTGAGTTTTATCATTGAATGATATATCGAAATTTTCTCTTTTAGAATATGTATAGTTCATATTTGGATAAACTTGCACAACATAGTAAGAGCACATATTTATAGCCTTTCCGAAATAGTAATATATTAATCAGGTATACTTTGTAAAAATCTAAAGAATTTGAATGAAAAAAGCAAATTCTAAAATTTAACATTTTTCAATATACTGTTTACGCAAACAAGCCTTATTTGATAACAACTTAATACGGGAGTGATCATTTTTTTTAATTTTTCTTTCATTAAAATAAAAAGTAAAACTTAGATCTTTTACTCGGATTAGGAATTTTTGTGATTATTATTTCAAAAATTAGGCTCTATCATGATCTACTCCTAAGAATACTCTACAATATAAAAATTTTCCTGATATATCAGCTCCTATATTTCATTGTCAAAGATCTTCTCCACATATAAGATCCATCTGTTCAATAAATTGCTTATAACTCGTTAGTATATTGGAAATTTATGGCGAATATTTCATCCATAATCTATCCTAGTCCAAAATGAGAAGAGGGTTCCCTTAACAAAAAAAATGTTGCATTTTCTTTTTGTATGATTATTGTTTGTTTTTTTGTATTTTTTTTTTCTCAACATGATTATTTTCTGTTGGTATCGTTTCTTTTTTTTTTTTTTTATTTGAAAAAAACAAAAATATACTGTTAGCGATATTTCATACTGTCAGATGATTTTTTTTGTGTGACAATCTTAAAAAAAGTTGCGTGAAAAAATTTTGATTAATATATCAGTTTTTTCAGAAATATAAAAAAAAAATATAGATGGATATTGAAGAACAATTAGCAAATAATAAAGGAATACTTCAATATGAAAATGAAATAATTTTACAATTATATCATGATGATGGTTTATTAATTTTAGCTAGGTAATAGAAGAAAAAACTAAATATAGTTCATATTATTTATCTATTAAAATATATAGAGGTCTTGGTTTAGAAAGAATATTTTGTGAAATAATGAAATTATATTGTGCTGAACATAATCTTGTTTTTATAATGGGTTGTACTGATGTTGAACAAACATATTTTATTGAACAACTTATTAATGATGGAATCGATCCACCACCACGTATTATTACAGCAGATATATCAATTCATGATCGAAAAGAACTTTATATTCAAGGTGGACTTTTTTTTGTTACAGCACGGTAAATAAAAAAAACATATTTTCTTTAATTATTATTTTTTTCTTATTACTTTATATAGTATTTTAACAGTTGATTTATTAACTGATCGTATTCCAATTGATTTAATAACTGGTTTATTAGTTTATCGTGCACATAGAATAACTGATTCATCATCTGAATCATTTATAGTTCGTTTATATCGTGATAAAAATAAAACTGGTTTTATAAAAGGTTTTAGTGATTCAGCATTAGATTTTTCTCGTGGTTATAATCAATTAGATTGTGTTATGAAAAATTTATTTTTACGTTATGTTTATCTTTATCCAAGATTTCAAATAACAATTCGTTCAACTTTTGAAAATTGTTCACCTGATGTTATTGAATTACAAGTACCATTAACAGTATTAATGATGGATATTCAAATATCATTAATGGAATTAATTAATGCATGTTTACAAGAACTTCGTTCATCAACAACATGGATTGATAATGATATATTAACTGCTGATCAAGCTATATTAAATTCTTTTGAACGTTTAATACATTTACAATTACAACCAATATGGAATCAAGTTAGTATAAGAACAAAACAATTATTAAATGATATAAAAACATTAAGATTATTTGTACTTTATTTAACACAATATGATTGTGTAACATTTTATAATGCTGTACAAGCTGTTTTTATTAATGAAAAATTATATGGTTCACGTGGAAAAAATATTCATTCATCACAAGGATCAACAGGTAGTTGGCTTTATTTACCAGCTGCTGAAAGATTATTAATGGTAAATGAATATATAAGATTGTTTTTTTTTTCTTCTTATTTATATAAAAGTTATTTTTAGGCATCAAAATGTCGTGTATTTGGTGAATCAGCTAAAAAACAATTTCAACAATCAAAAGAAAATGAAGATATAGCTAAACTTGAAGAAAATCCAAAATTAAAACTTGTTTCAGATGTATTACAAGAAATTCGAGAGAATGATGATAATAAATTATTAGGACCACCAGTTACATTAATCGTATGTGCAGAAGATCGAGCATGTTCACAATTAAAACAAGTTTAGATTTATTTATTTTCAATGTAATCAAATAATTTATTCATTTTTATAGTATCTATTATTAGGTGGAAGAGTTATGCTTGAACGTTTATTAGAACAAACTCTTAATCCACCAACAACAAATGAAACTGAAGTAAAAAAAACTACGGTAAAATTTTTGAATTTATTTATTTAAATATAAATGATATCTAGACCATGTACCAAATCTGACCTGTTTGGATTTAGTCTATGCTTAATGATATCCTAAAAGTTTTAAAATTTGTTTATATCAAAACGATTTTTTAAATTCTATAGGAAAAGAAAGGAAAAAAAACACGAACAACAACAGATACAAAAGAAGATGTATCAAATGATAATTCGAATATTGATGATAAACCTGAAATTGAAGGAGTAATATTTCTATGAATATAATATCTATTTTTTGAAGAAAATTTTTCTAGATTGAAGGTGGTTATGTAATCGAAGATGATGATGGAAAAACATGTCCATCAACAACAATTCTTTATCCATTTAGTGGAAATGTAGATAATCATTTTGTTCTTGGTAAAATTTTACTTAAATATCGACCACGGTTTGTTATTTTATATGATGCATCATTAACATTTGTTAGACAACTTGAAGTAAGAAAAATTCATCAAAAAATTTCAATCTTTTTCTTTTAATATTTTTTTTCAAGGTTTTTAAAGCTACAAATCCTGAACATTCATTACGTATTTATTTTCTACTTTATGGAAAATCAATTGAAGAACAACGATATTTATTAAGTGTTAAAAAAGAAAAAGAAGCTTTTGAAAATCTTGTTAAAGAAAAAGCAGTATAATATTAATATTTTCTTTTTTTCTTAAAATAAAAATAATTAATTTTAATTTTAGTCTATGGTTATACCCGAAGAACGTGAAGGACGTGATGAATATAATCCATTATTAAGTCGTGATCCAACTCCAGCTAATCAACAAGCATATGGAACTGGTGCAAATTCTACTATTGATCAATTTGATACAAGACGTGGTGGATTAATTCCAATGACAACAATTTCAAATATTCGTCCAAAAGTATAATAATAAATTCATAGTAAAACATAATAAAAAAAAAGATTTTCTTTTTGTTCTTTTCTAAGATTATTGTTGATATGCGTGAATTTCGAAGTGAACTTCCATCATTAATATGGAAACGTGGTATTGATATTGAACCAGTTACACTTGAAGTTGGAGATTATATTTTAACACCTGAAATATGTATCGAAAGAAAAAGTGTTTCAGATTTAATTGGTTCATTAAATAATGGTCGATTATATCAACAAGCTTTACAAATGACAAGATTTTATAAAAAACCAATGTTACTTATTGAATTTGATCAAAAACAAGCATTTCATCTTACTGTAAGAAATCATTTTATTTTTTTTTCTATTCTAAATATTTTTATTTTAATTATAGAATAAACAACGATATAATTCATCATCAGAATTTAGTTCACATGATATAACATCAAAATTAGCTTTATTAACAATGCATTTTCCAAGATTAAAAATTCTATGGTGTCCATCACCTTATGCTAGTGCTGAATTATTTGAAGATCTTAAAGTATAATAAAATTTTGATAATTTAATATTTATAAAAATTTTATTTTTTATTTCAAGAGAGATCGAGAAGAACCAGATACAAAAAGTGCTATGTTAGTAACAGCTGAATCCGATTTACTTGATGATGATGAACGATATAATTCTGTTGTACAAGTATTTCTTTTTTTGTATTATTAATTTTCTTGATATTTTCATCTTATATTTAAGGATCTTTTAATTCGTATGCCTGGTGTAACATTTAAAAATTATAAATTAATTATGAATAAAGTTGAAAATTTACGAGAATTAAGTCGATTAAATGAAAATGAATTAACAACAATAATAGGAAATTCTAAACAAGCATCATTACTCTATAATTTTATACATAAACAAAAAGGTGATCTTGTTCTTGACATTAAATCAAAGACAACAACAACAAATACTGCATGGAAAAAACGTCGATAAGAAAAAAAGGAAAAAAAATCTCCCTACTTTACTTATTCTATTGAGGCAATATGTGTTATTTATATATAAATGTATAGTTTTTTTTTCTTTTAATAAATAAAATGAAAACATTTCGAAAGAAATAAAAACAATACGAATACAAAGTTATTCTTTGAAACAAAGAAAAAAAAAAAGACTAGAAAAAGAAAAAAAGAAGGAGAAAAAAAACCGAAAGAAAGATAGAAAGAAAGAAATACAATTCGCTTTGGTGCAACCCGCATTGAGATTTATAACAACAAACAACAACAATTGCCTATCAATTAATTCATCGAGGTCAAGTATGTCATCGCCTAATTCATTGATGGTAGAATCAGACTCATGGATCATAGATGAAAGATAAATCTGACAAGTGAATTAGAAAACTAGGGATGACGAGTTCGTCGTGGACGCCATCGTCTTGTTGTTAATAGTTCATTTAAATTATATGTTGGACTATGTATATGAACAAATAAAGATTTTAATGGTGTTGATGTAGAAGTTAATGTTAATTTTTGTATTGGCCTAAATATACTAGTCATTTTTGAAGTAATTGTAGAAGTAGAAATTGTTGTTGTTGATAGAGAAAATCGAAATCGTTGTCGATAATCACTAATTAATTTAGGTGATTCATTATTTGTTCGATTAAAATTTTTTGTTTTCTGTTTATTAGAATTATTTTGTTGATTAACTATTCGACGTGCAGCAGCTGTATCAGAAGATATATCAGTATTAATACGAACAAAAGCAAGAAAATTTAAATAATTATCATTTTCAAATTTACGTCGTAATCTTGTATGACATGTATGAGATATAGATAAATAACCACGTGTTGAATCTTCATAAAAAAGTCGAAAGGAATCCCATCGACCAAAATCAATATCCGAACGTTTTGTTTCAAATACACATTGACGTTCATTACGGTCAGTCTATAATAGAAATAATATTTAAAAACAACAAACATAAATTTTTATTTATTTTATTCAATGTGTTTTTTCTTGCACTTACAAGGCCAAATAATTTATTATTTTCACCGCATAAATAACGTTTACTTTCTTTATGTTGTATTAAAAAAAGATTGACAGCAATTGGAAGAAATAGAAAAACACCTATAACGAAAACATAAACTTTCTTTTTGTTTTTATTTAAGATTATTTTTCTTAGAATATAATTCTAATTATTATTATCATTATTTCAAAAAATGTTTTAAGACAAACATAAATGTTATTTTTAGTGAGTCATAGTTTTGATATATTCCAGAGAAATATAAACTGCGTGATATTCTTTTCACAATTATATCTCTATGGGATGATAAAACTTGTCCGTCAACAATCGTCATTGATACAATTTATCATCTGAAAAAAGGCGACGTCGCACTAATGCAAATATGTATATATGTACAGACGATAATTATGGATAACCCTGGAGGCCATCGACAACTATCATACAAGGGATATGTAGGCGGGTTAATGAGGGTGTCGACAAGTTCCAGACGGTGGTTAGATCAGCAGTTTTTATCATTTGTTCTATGATTGATATAGTGTTTAAAGAAAGACAAAAAAGCACTCATATTGTATTAAGTCAAACGACAAAGACATATGATAAATCAAAAAGAGACAAGGATTATTAAAGTGAAATGAAAGAATGATTTATGTATTATATTGATAAATATTAAGTCAATTAATTTAGCTAAAAATAGAGAATAGAATAATAACAATAGTTATCTTGTTCTTATTTATGATAGATGTGCTCATGTCAATCAACTCATATGATCACCAATGAGACAGAAAATGAGAGAAAAAAAACAGCCGAAGATAGATATTTACATTTAGCTGAAATTTACGTAAGATTACTCAAATCAATTATATAACAAGTTAATCATTATTTCCTTTGGAAAAGTGAATGTCATTAAAATACAAATCATATAAGAAAATATCATTGACCTTAAAACTTATTAGACAATATATAATCTATAATAATTAAAAATTCTTTATTTTCTTTTAACATTTGAATATTTATTGTAGAAGAATATTATGAATAATTTAATTCACTATATCTATATATTTCTAATGATGAATATGCATTTAACTAAACACGAAAACACAGAGTATAATAACTTATCTTTCAAAAAGACAATAATTAAACGATAATAGATTGTTAGCAGACGATGACAGGACAAAATTCGTCTTCTAAAATCGTTCGACAAGGATTTTTCTTGTGTAATAGACACTGAGAACAATTAGCATTCCGATCTACTTCATCTTAAATACAACAAGAACGAACCAAGGACGCCATCACATCTATAGAATTTCTATGTGTAAATTGACACAATTATGTATACTATCCTCTTGTGTGTATATACACACACATATCTCACGGTCTTTTTACTATAACTATGTCCTTGTATAGTCTAAATAATAATATATTATCTTTTGAATGATTCTTACCATCTTTTGTTTCTTGTGTATTATCGAGATTTGTCACATGTTTAGCATCAACATAACCATCCATGGAACGCATTTGTAATAAACATTGAGTTTTAGATATGATTTTATAAGTTGACACAAGTTTTTGTCGTTCATCATATGTATCACGTTGGGCACGTGAACGTTCAAGAAGTGATGCTAAAAATTTTGTATCAGTCGTAATAGATGCTGATGATGGAGAAGAAGGAGGATGATGAGGGTTTCGATGAACATAATGAATATATGATGGTAAATATATCATATTAGTTGATGAAATAATTATAAGGAATGTTAAATGGAAGAATAAATAAATAAATAAATGTCGAATAGCGACGAATTGTTGATGTATAAAGATGCCAAACATGGTCTAAATCAACCATGGTGATCCGATATTCGCATGTCAACAATGGCGTTATACAATAGCCAAGAGCCAATAGAACAATTATATAAGGAATCTATTGCTAAGGCGATAAGATAATATCTAAAATAATAGTAATAAAGAAAAAAAATTATTCTTAAGTATAAATCTATATCACACTTGAAAATTAATCATTATAATAAAAATTTTCGAAGTGTAGGTGTAAGTACATGTACATGAATATATAAAAATAAGTGTTATCGTTTTTTTTTGTCAATAAGCATCTACTATATATTATATATTCGAAGGATGAAGTCAGTTTTCATCTTTGTATAAAGTAATCAATTGTACCTTTATAGATCTGAAAATAATTTAGTAATTGATCACTATAAAGATCATCACGATCGACATATAAAACCACAACAAATAGAATTGAAAGTACTTTTTGTAATGCCATAATTTCTTTTTTTCTCCTTTTTCTACTCACTGTCTGCTTTCTAATTATTCGGTATGTGAAACAATTTTTTCTTCGAGTTATGTTCTGATGTTTTTTTTCTCACTACTCATTCATTCATTCATACAGTCATTCATTCACTCACTCACTCACTCACTCCACTCGCTCGTTCGTCAAAATTGAAACTTGATAGAAGCAAAAGAGAGAAAAATGAAATCGATTACGAATACAATACGAATAGTAGTAGTGGGAGGAGAAGAAGAAGAAGAAGAAGGAGACCGAATGGCACCATGTCGTTGTCCGTGGATAAAAGGTTAAATAAACTCCTCCCTCATTCAGACCTAATGTATACATACACATAAATGTATACATACGAGCGCGCGTGTATGCGTTCAGTATGCATATATGTATGTATATATTGTGCCTCGAAGAAGGGAATTATGATAATCGTTGTAGGCTACCAAGCCTACTAGTTTCGATTATATAGATGGTTAAGAGTAGAAAGAAGAAAAAAAAACTATAGTATATTCTTTTGTGGTTGGAAGTGAGAGAAAAGAAACGAGAGAAAGAGAAGGAGCAATAGATGAAGCATCTCTTCTGTCTCTTATAATGTAGTATATGTACTCAATTTACAACCCCGTTGGATAATACAACAGCTCTAGGCTGCTGCTGTTCCAGCAACAGGAAGTCAGTTTATACAAGTAGGAAATGAGAGAAAGAGAAATACAGAACTCTCTTCACAAACAGCATAAATATACGTACATATGAGATCTGTCACATATTTCGTTGATTGATAGCGATTGAAACTGTTTCTATACTTATCAAGTTTTATTTAATAAAAAAAAATTGAAATAAACATTTTTGAACCATTCTTGACTTGTATATATATATATATATGTATACATACATACTTATGAATCTCTATATCCAGAGAAAAAATCAAAAAAATGATATTCAAAATGAGACAATGGAGTTGTTATGATAATATGTCTTTGTATTGTGAATTATCGATAACTAATGATCATTCCATCAATCTACTTGTTAATCAAAAAAATACTACATTTAAAAAAGTATATATATGTATGTCTTTACATATATACATGTTTGAAATGTGACTGTTGTTTGTTTCTGTTGTCATTGTTGAGCGGCTTCCCATTCCATTAACCATAGTTTGCGGATGAAAACAGACATCAGAAATAATGACAAGGACACATACATACTTCTTGAAACAATCAAAGAGATGTATGTTTTCGTACACAAGCTTTCTTTTCTCTTCTCATTGCGTCTCTCATTCTTATTCTGTCTCTCAAGTGCTGACAGTCAATGTAAGAAAATGCAAATTCTTTTCCTCTCGCTTTAATACATACGTACATTGATTCATTCATTTGTACGATTTCTAGAAACGAGACAGACATACATTTTAAGCATCTGAGTAAGAAAAAACGATTATTACCATATCGTCCTGATATTTTTATGCATGATTTCATTTACAATGCTTCTAAATTTTCAATATTGATTTTTTTTCTATTAATGAAAATAAGTAACTGAAGCATTCAATCTTGCTATGTTTTGATGAAGCATATTCTACGATAAAAACATAGTATGGTCATAAACAAGACACTGAAATAACACATGTCAAATGAAAACGAATAAGAGTATAAAAATAGGAGATTAATCATCCAACTATTTATATACTAATATAAGAAAGATACAAATATACAAGAAAATTTTAGAAACAATTGACATGCAAGTCATCATATGTCTTTCTATACCTGGAAAGAATATACAAAAAATAATAAATTAGTTTGAATATGAACAGATTATAAATATGATAAAAAAAAACTTTCCTAATCTTTAATTCGTTTAACGATTTGTTTGTTCTTGAGAAAATGATTTATGTAAATAATTAAACCTGTAAGAAACAGGATTCCGCATGCGATGAGATGAAACAAAAAGAATTCGTCCCATAGACGGAGATATTATGAATTGCCCCACATGGAGTGAAACTATCCTCAGCATATCATTTCTATATAATTTGATAGAGTAAAAGAATTTTTTCTTGATTTATTTTTATTCTTTTCTAATAATTATTTCATTCTGTATAACATTAAGTTGGAATATTATTGTCTTTGTTAAAGAATATGGTTGAAAGTAAGTTGTAGTTTTAAAATATAAAAAAACACATTGAATTAATAAATTTAACATTTAGATATTAGATGAATTAATAGTTATCTCAATTACTACTGGATTGTTGATGCGCTTCGTTACGCAATAACGATTGTAACTTTATTTTCGTCTTAGTAGAAACATATAAACTGTTTTTATAGATAAACTTTATACTTTTGCTAAATATAATACGTACTCTATTGGTTAAACTTAAAGAATATTCAGAAAAATAGATATCTGATTAGTAACTCAAAAAAAAAATACTATTTTATATAAAATAAAATTTAATAAAGTCAGAATAATTAACACTGAATTGTTGTTTAATACAGAAATAATCTCTCGAATTCTTATGGTTTATTATCTAGTGTACATTGGTAAAATAAGCTTAAAATTCTTGGATAACATTTACTTTTTATCGGTTTTATTCCTGTATTCTTATAGAAGAACACTAAAAGCAACTATTTTCTTTGCTGTCTTTGTCGGATAGTACACCTATGCTTGAGATATTTGTTTCATTCGATAGAAATAATGAATACTAAAATTCATTTTTCTTGAATAGATTCTTTTTTTTTTTTTTTATTTAAGATGATCATATATTAAGTCATTGATTAATTTTTATGAAAAATAAAATTATAATGAAATTATAAAGTCAATTAGAAATATATAAGAAAATGAAATGAAAAAAAATATTTATATAAATTGTTAAGAAGTTGGTAAAGACAGATGATTATGTTCGTTAAATGAAAAGAAACTTAAAGATTTAAAATTTTAAAATTATCATAAACTTTTTGAAAAAAGACGTGATTGTATTTCGTTGATTTATTTTAATGATTGTTTATGTGATTTCCAATAAATACAATTACTAAAACATCTATCAAATCAATTTTAAGAGACGGTTCATGACTTCATCGAGCATAGCCATACTCTTGAAAATTTTCATCCCTATATCTTTTGACTGCAAATGAAAGAGCATCATTCAAAACCTCTGAGTCCATATTTTCAGCTTTTTCTAGCATACTTTCAAAAAGTTATGAAGCAAAAATTGAAAAGGACTATAATGGGCAATTTTTTTCTTTTTGTAATCAGTCAGTATTTGATCATTAACTTCGCTGTAACTTATCAGAATCTTTTTGATTAATAAATTAATCGATAGAGGAAATTTTGCTCTACAAAATCTTATGATCTTCTTTTTAACTTTTGATATATATGTACTGTAAGAACAAAACTAGATTGTTTATACTATTTTATGACATTTTTTTCTCATTCCTCTTCACAGTACAAGCTATGTCTTTCTATTATATCTAACAGAGCCAGAAATTTTTATTTATAGATTTGGATAGAGGAAAAAAGAGTTATCTAACAAGTATAAAATATTCAAAATTCAAGTAACAACAAGCCTTCAATTAAACCTTACAAGATAACTATTTAAAGATGAATCTGAAATAAGTCTTTCATTCAAAGAAAATTAAAAATGGATATATGCACAAAAACATAGGAAAATGTATAATATATAGTGATAAATAAAGTAGTAGTATATCTTGTAAGACTTAATTGAAGGCTTGTCGTCACTTGAATTTTGAATATTTTATACTTGTTAGATAAATCTTTTTTCCTCTATCCAAATTGATAAATAAAAACTTCTGGCTCTGTTAGATATAATAGAAAGACATAGCTTGTGCTGTGAAGAGGAATGAGAAAAAAATGTCATAAAACAGTATAAACAATCTAGTTTTGTTCTTACAGTACATATATATCGAATGTTAAAAAGAAAATCAAATATAAGATTTTGTAGAGCAAAATTTCCTCTATCGACTAAGTTATAAATCGAAAAGATTCTAATAAGTTACAGAAGATAAAATAATCAAACACTGGCTACTTAAAAGAAGAGCTCAAAGTGTTCTTTAAAGTTAGGTAATCTACGTCGATTTAAAAGGAAAAATAAAGAAAAAGACTTAAATATGCTACCTAAAATGATAAATGCCAATGTAACGTTTCATAGCCTGTTAGAACAGTGTAATAACTTCATTTTTTTAATGATTTTTCTCATTTCAATTGTTGTCCAAGTCAATTTAGGTTTATGGAGTATCTCTGCTCCGATTCAATGAAATGAGTTGATTCATTTAGTTCGTGCTAGAAGAATATTTTATTAATAATTTTTAGTTATTACTTAAGTGAGAGAGAGAGAGAAGAAGAAATAAAAACAAATATTATGAATGATAGAACATTTATGCATATAAAACAAATTTTTAGAACTAGCTGCTTCAAAAGTTAATAGTTACAAATTTTTCGAGTTGTTAAGCGTAAAACGTTGATTTTGTAAGATATTTGATGATTCAACATTCAAAAGACTTCAATTATGTATTTCAGCTATTCACCATAAATTTTATTTTAATTTCTTTGTCTCGTCTTCATAGGTGACAACTAAAATTTACCTATGGACCGCTCTATGTATGCTTCAAATACTTGTCAATAGATAAAATTTCTTTAGTCAGATTAATAATAATACTTGGTAGTAGTATTTGATCATTCCATTTGGTTGAATCAAAGCGAATATATTTCAATCTTATATCACACTGCTATTTATAGAATATCCTATATACAGCTTTGTCGAGCTCGGCTAATTTATCAAATCGTAAAAGATTTGAATTTCTGTATTAGAAAAAATAGTTTTTAATAAATTTTAACAGATCATTATTCAATGAGCCTCTCTATTAAAGATAATGGAATCAGTAAATAGAGATCAGACTATTTCCAAAACAAAAGAGTTTTGTGAGCTATCATTATGATACTTCTAATTTACAATTTTGAATCTACAAATCTGATTTAATTTGTCACAAAAAGAATATTTTTTTCATGACATTCTGAAAAAATTTATCTATAAAACTTGACAAAAAAGTCATTTTTTGATGAATAAAACTGAAAAACATAATCGAAGATCATCTCACATGCAATCCTACAGAAATATATGGATTCTTAAAA